>JANHGL010015508.1:0-13033 GCA_024611195.1 Ceyx melanurus | reverse complement strand
GGGGTTTCCGAGCCCCATGTGGAGCTGTGGTGCTGAGGGACAGGGGTCAGTGGTGCCCTGGCAGTGCTGGGGGATGGTTGGACTCTCTGAAAGGTCTCTGCCAACCCAACCCATTCTGGGATTCGCTGTGCAATGCCCAGCACTCTCTGTCACTACAGACCACTTTCTATTGATACAGAAGAAAAATCCACTTTCCTGCTCGCTCCAGCAACCCAACAGTTGGTTGTTTTTTTTACAGTTCAGCACCTTTCTGTCTGCTCTTTCATCCTCCACCACACCCCTCCCTTCTGGCCCAGTGCTTCCACTGCAGCCCCCAGCCCTCCCTGGGTACTCACGCTCCATAGACCTGGCGGGGCACTGCCAACTGGGGGGCTCTGGGAGGCTCCCTGTCGGGCACCCTGCGGAGGGGGGGGTTGCTGATGGCCACCTTGATGACATGCTCCTTGACAGTCAGCCCGTCCATCTTCAGCACTGCCTGTGAGGCCTGAGCTTCATTTTCATATTCCACATAGGCCAGGCCCTAAGTGAGAGGGAGAAGGAACCTGTAATTGGTGTTGGGAGGGAGCTCTGGAGATCAAGTCCAACTCCCTGCCAGAGAGGGGTCACCCAGGGCAGCCCACATAGGAACAGATCCAGGTGGGGCTGGAAAGTCTCCAGAGGTGACTCCACAGCCTCTCTGGGCAGCCAGGGACAGGCTCTGGCACCCTCACTGCAAAGCTGCTTCTCCTGATCAAACAGAAGCTCCTGGGTTCCAGTTGGTGCCCCTTGTCCTGTCACTGGGCACCACTGCCCAGAGTCTGGCCCCATCCTCAGGGCCCTTTAACTCTTGCTCAGCTCCCCTCCCAGGCTGCTCTTCTCCAGCTGAACAGCCCCAGGGCTCTCAGCCTGGCCTAGGCACAGAGATGCTCCAGCCCCTCAGCATGAATCTGTGGAGCTAGAACAGAAAGATCCACACAAGCTCTCCTGTGATTCTTTACTAAGCTGCAACTGGTACCAAAGGAATCAAATCCCTACACCATGGAGCCATCCCACCACCCTGGTTTCCAGGGCAGTAGAACCCATCTTGAGCAGCTCCAGCAGGACTGACAGGCAGCCTAAAGGAGACTGGCACTGCTGCCCCAAGAACCAGGACTGGAGCACTCTCTGGAGGAAACAGATCCACATTGACTTCACTCAGCAACAGCTGCTGACTGCACTGGTAACCTTTACTGGGATTAATTCCAGTAAATGGACAAAAGGGGCACCCACCAGCACCTGCTACAGCAGCTCCTACAGGGAGTTCACCAGCTGGGAGGCATCACCTCTCCCCTCTGCTACTTACTCCTCTAAATGACATTTCAGCTCTATTTTTGGAGCATCCAGTTCCACAGGAAATGCAGCAGGTTGGGGGGATTTGGCAGTGCTGGGTTAACACTCACACTTGATGATCTTAAGATGTCTTTTTTAAAACCAAAATGGGACTTTGATAATTAAGTAAATTTATTGGTGGTTTAGCCACAATCCCAGACCAAACTGAGCTCAGTGTGGACTGCAAGACTCAGGGTACACATGGGAGTGCCTGTTACAAGGTGCATTATTTGAGCTATAAAATACATTTAAAATAGACACACATCATCCCCAGGACAGCACCAGGGCCCAAGGTGCAGACACTGCCAAGCTGCCAGACAGAAATCTGGCAGAGCAGCAGCTGGTTTAGAGCCCTTTATATAACAAAGGGTCATTTATGCCAGGAGGGAAATCATGAGCCCTGTCAGAGAGAGGTGGCTCATTTCTCCCTGGAAAATCTCCTCCTGCAGCAGTTGAGATGAACAATGGCCTGAGGAACTGAGGGGGGGAAATGACAGCAGGTGAACCTCAGCTTTGCTTAAAGAAAAACTCATTTCAGATTTACTGATGCTTATTTTTACTAAGCCAAAAGCTCTGTGAACATCTTCTCCTCCATCCCCTTGGCATCCCACATTCCTCCTGTGCACTTTAAGCAGCAGTTTGGAAAACATCCCTTTCCTCTAGTGACACAAAGGCAGAGGGGGCTGGAGAAATCCAAGTGGTCCTACCAATTTTTAAGGCAACACCAGCTGGGCAGCTTTAAAAAGTTAAAGCTTTTAAAAACTGATTTTTTTTTTTGCATCCACACTTCAAAAGAGCTGCTTTTTGAAGCATTTCTTCATGCTGAAGGTGCCTACCTTGGGTTTCCCAGCTCTGTTGGTGACCAGTCGAATGTCCTTCACTGTCCCATGTGCTTTACACACCTCCTCCAGCTCCTCCTTGGTGCAGGAGAATGGCAAACCTGATATAAACAGTTTGTGTTTCTCCAGGGTAGTGCTATACCTGAACACCTGAAGGAACCAAAAGGCTGTTAGATACCAAACCAGCCAGAGACTCCAAGGATTTCAAGCTGTTACACCTCCAAAAGCTTAGAGTGCTGGTATTTGTGTGGTTCAAGACATGAGTAGTCTCTTGAAAGGATTTTGCATATAAATATTCAGGCCCTTTGTGCAAGTAATTCTGAGATGCTTCTAGACACCAGGTCCTTCACAAACAGGGCCACTGATAAGGCCTCACTCATTATTTTTCCTGTACAAACCCCTTATGACTGGTTATACAGCTGATCTCCAGTGCAGACCATTAACAGAACCCCTGCCCTGGGCACTAAGTGCCTGCAACTGCACAGACTCCACCCAAAAAGCACTTTGCACTGAGATGCTCAAGGATCTGGGTCCATCCCATCAGTAACAAGCTGCCCAGATTAGGGGATTGCTGCAAGTAAACTGATGTCCATCCTGGTTTGGGGGTGGAAGAACCCCCAGAAAACAGTTTAACACAACATCACCACCCCAAACCAGCAGGAGGTGAATTCCCTAACCCAGCAGAGCACACTCCTTGCCTTCCTAGGTGCTCCCACTGTCCAACCTTTTATTTGACTGAATAAAAAGTTTACCTTGAAGTCTGGATTCTTGTTCTTGTCAACACAGGGGGAAACAAACATTGGCCTGCCCTCCACCACCTGACGATCCAGGCCCAGAGCTTGGGCAGCTGCTGTTTCTTCCTTGAACTCCACGTAGCAGTAGCCCCGGAAAGTGCCCCTGTTGCTGAAGACTGGTCGGATTTGTGCCACCTCCCCACAGCTCTCAAACAGCTCCTTCAGCTTCACCTCGGGCTGTGCCATGCTGTAGGAAAGGTTGCTGACAAAGACAGTGACCTTGTCCTTGCTGCTGTCATGGAACACTTTGGGGATGTCCTTTCGACTGGTCGATGCAGTTTCCTTTTGGTTTGCTGGGTGATCTGGCTTTTCAGGGACACTTCTTCCAAACAACCCTGTTTCCACCTCCATGTCTTCTTCAGGAAGCATCCCATCACCATCTCCCTTGTGTCTCTTGCTGGGCTGCTCTGCTGAGCGAGGACATTGAAAAGAAAATGACATTATTTCATGCCAAATTACACTGCCCTCCATCACCCCAGGGCCTGGGAATGGCAAGTGACACCACAAATACCCCAACAGCTCTTGAAATCAAACCCTGTTTGATTAAAAATTCGATTTTACCACCTTCCAAGAGACTGCTACAACACCAAGCAACCCAATCAACCACATATTTCAGCATCATTTGATGAGTTAGGAAAAGGACTTAAAACTTAGCAATCAAAATCAGAGTGGTTTTCTGATAAGAAAAACCTAAAAAAAAATTTGAATATTTAAAGAAATATATACTTTGGTTAGTCAAAACCCATTTATCCTTGCTCTCATTTCAACACCACAATGAGTATCTCCCAGGAGGGGGAGACCCTGAAAAGTCAGCAGCTCTGAAGACACTTCCTCACCTGCCTCTACCAGAGGGAAGACAACAGATGATCCTGTTGCCAGAGGTCTAAACTTTTATATTTTTATGATTATTTTTACCTCCTTCTTCTTCTTGTCCCCACTCCCCCTCCTCATCATCATCAGCTTTACGCTTGTCTCCTATCCTGGTTTTTTTAGCTTTTTTGGAAGCTTTCTTCTCTGCCCGTGCCTGCTTTCTCTGTTCAGCTTTCTCCTCCTCCTGCTTGGCCAGAGCAGCTTCTTTCTCAGCAGCCTACAAATAAAAAATATCTCGTTTGGGATTTTTTTCTAGCAATCTCAAACTGTAGTTCTCTGGAGTAGTGAACCTGGAGGGTTCTTCCCCAAGCCCAGAGGGCACGTCACTCTTGTATCCCCTCCAGGGGGCAAAAGGTGAAAGATAAAAGATGTTAACCACAGTTTGAAACTAAAAATCAATAGTTCTGAGGTTTTCAAATAATTCAGGCTTATCTATGGGAGCCAGCATTAGTAATGTGACCTTCAGATAAGAATGATCTTAAAATAGGTATTGCCCTGGGAGTTCAGAAGAAGTTCTGACCTTTGCTCGTTGCTCATTAACTCGAGCTAATCTGTTTTCTGTCTTCTGAACTGCTGCATCCCAGTCTTCCAGTGTTCCTAAAGGATTCAAAGTACTACTATTATTATTAATAGTCATAAAACCCCTTGTATTTAACTTTCCCATAATTTGAAAATACAAACCTGGAAAAAAAAATAAGTTAATGAGTTGACCAAGATTGACATTTAACTGTCACACATGAAAATTCTATGAGGCACAGCTTTCAAGAAAAACAAACCAAGCAGAGAAAAAACCTCTCATTATCATACAACACTCCAAAAAGGGATGGAAAAATCCAACCAGCTTCAGCAGGCTCCAAGAAGAAGAGAAAAGAAAGCAAGCTGCTCTTGGGTACTGTCCTGAGCAGAAAACAAGCTTCCAGCAGAGCACAAAGCCCTCGATCAGAACCCACTGGGTGGCAGGTACACCCTGGAGCAGGCAGGAGGAGCCAAGGAGCAGTTTCTCACCTTCTATCCTCTCCAGAGTGAGCAGCACCTCGCAGACGTGCTCGGGGTAGTCGCTGGTGCACTGCACGGCTCGGTGCAATGCCTTCCTGCAGTGCTGGGTGTCCCCGTGGGCCCTGCAGGGGGAAGCACAGCAGTCAGGGGCCAGGAAACTGCAGCAGGATGCCCAGAGAGGTGCTGGAGGACTCATCCCTGGAGATATTCCCAAGCCAGGGTTGAGGAGGTTGTGAGCAGCCTGAGCTAGTTGGAGATGTCCTTGCTGATTGCAGGGGGGGTGGACTGGGGGACTCTGGGGGGGTCCTTTCCCACCCAGTCCATTCTATGGCATCACAGAGAGGCCAGTTCACTGCATCTCATGCCAGTGTTTTCTCCCTTCCCCATGAGCTCACACTGAAGGCTGAGAAGAGACCTTATCAGTGTCTATAAATATCTAAAAGGGGGGTGGCAAGGAGGACGGGGCCAGACCCTGCTCAGTGGTGCCCAGCAACAAGACAAGGGGCACAAACTGGAACCCAGGAGGTTCCATCTGAGCAGGAGGAAAAACTTCTTTCCTGAGAGGGTGTCAGAGCCTGGCCCAGGCTGCCCAGGGACGTTTTGGAATCTCCTTCTCTGGAGAGATTCCAACCCCCCCTGGATGCCACCCTGTGTGCTCTGGGTGGAAGGCTTGGACTAGATGATCTCTAGGTCCCTTGCAGCTCAGTGATTCTGTGATTCTCCAAACCAGCCAGGCTCTTACCTTTCCAGGTTGTAATATTCCAGCCACATGTTGGCATATTTGGCATTTCCTTTGGTCATGATGTTGTCCCAGAGCTCCCTGGCTTTCTGCATGTTGTTACACAAGCGAGCCTGAAACAGCCAGAGCACTCAGTAGAATTCAGGATTAGTTTTCAACACCAGCACCCCCACTACACCCCCCCCCCCCAAAAAAAAAACACAAACCAAGAACCCACACAGTGCACATAGACCCAGGAAGATTCCTCTGCTCCTTAGAGCAATCAAAGGGAACATCTAATGCAGTCCTGCTACCAAATAATACTTGTGATCTCAGCTGTGGTCATTATAAAAATAAATTAGTTATTTTGAAGTTTTCCTTTGACATTATTCATGAATGTACCCAATAGAGCATCTAAAAACAAACCCTGTTCTTAGTCTAAGAGCAGCACTTGTGGAAGAGAGCAGGAGAAGAGGGGAAATAAAAGACACCCCAGTGAGACTTTCCTGCTCTAACTGTAGAGGCAGGTGGGTGCACTAGAGAGGTCCCTGCTCAGAAATGCTGTAGCATAAGCTGAACCACACCTGGAGGTACCTTCTTTCTCCCTTCACTAAGTGGGCAGAAATCACCAGCAATTAATACAGATTCAAACCCACCCCTTCCAGGATTAAGTGTTTAAGACCAGGCTGGATGAGGCTTTGAGCGAAAATTACAGCACAAAAGTCATGGGACTTGTCCTGTGGCAAAGAAAGGAAAATAAAACATCCACTGGCAGGCAGTGGCTGAAGCAGCAAGTTGATCCCTGTGCTAGTTTGAAGCTAACAAGTGTAGGCAGCAAAGTTAGGCAGGATTTAAGGCAGTTACAGACTCAGAGTTCAGTCTGAGTCACTGCTGACCAAGCTCCTCACATCTCTGCACCACACATAAAACACCAACAGTCCTGAAAGCTTCCACGAAGGGAGTGCTCTCTGCTTCCTGAGCTGGGGTGTTTCAAGCCTAAAGCTCCCCTGTGTGCTTGACTGGCCCAGACAGGAGTGGAAAAAGGAGGATTTCCTCATTGAAGTTACCTAGACAAAATGCTGAAGCACAGGAGGATTGTCCTCTGGGGCTGGAATGTTAAAACCACTGATTTCCTCTAATCTAGCAATTGAAAGACAACAGATAGAAACATCACCTCAACTCTTGCCCAGTTCTGCATGATGGTGCAGGATGGATCTCCACTTTCACTGAACCCTGGGAATGAAAACAACAACTGTCTGGATGTGGCTCTTGGAAATCAAGTGTTTGTGAAACAAGGTCTACAGTGTAGGTGAAATATTTTATCTGGAGCTTTCTTAAAACGTTTGAGATCAAGACAAATGAAACACAGTGGAGAACTGGTCTTATACAAGTGATTTTGAGCAAGAGGAAACATATTGGATAATTCTACTTACTTTCTTCTACTTCTTGTTTCAAATACTCCACAGCACGTGCAAAGGCAGAACGCAGCTCCTCTAGCTCTTTACTAGAGTCTTTAGAAAGAAAAAAGGAACAATAAATTCATATTTTAAGGCAATTCATCTCCCATTCACTAAATCCTTTTCCCTAACACCCACAGGGATTTTACTGGGGGTGTGGGAGGGTGATAAGAATGTATTTCATTAGAACTCACTACATGTCTAATAAAAATATCACCATCAAGTACCTAAAATATAAGGCAGGGTATTTTTTGCAGCAGTGCAATCTATCCTGTCCAGCAATTAAACCAACTAAGTTCATATTTTATAGACAATAACTGGCCACAAAGGCATTTTTGTGAAAGAAATGCAACTAGTGTTAGTTTTTTTAACACAATACCACTGCTTTAGAGATGTGCACAGGGAATTTTCTTCATTCACACCTATGTGATGCATACCTTGGGTAAAATCCACCCGTCTCCTCAGGTAGTCTAGATATGCCTGCCAGATTTCAACATAGTCAGTTGCCTGAATAAATCCTGCATTCAGAGCCTTTTCAAACATTTCTGGAAGAAAATGGGCAAAAACCAAACAAAAAGAAGAAAAACAAAACAAGCATTTACTTTTCAGGCTCCAACAGAGAAATAAATACACATTATATTTTCAGCAAGACAGGGAAATACCAGAAATCCAACACAGGATGAGTTGGGTTAGGAAGGGAATTTAAAAGGCAGTTTAATTCAGTTGTTAGCTGCTGGTCAGAACTGGAGCTGCTCCAGAATAAGCAGCTTCGCCCTGCACCTCTCAGCAGGGATGGACACAAACCCTGCAGCAGCAGCTGCTGGTCACACAGCAGAGAGCTTCTGGACTGGAAAGGAGTTCTGCTGAGATGGGTTTGTTTTCTTTACCAGAAATAGTGCCGTGGTCAACTCTGTGCCTCTCCATGGCCAAAAGGTATCTGATCCACAGCCCAACTGTCCAGGGGCAGTTCCTGACAGCACGGTCATGAGCAGACAGGACCAGTTCTTTCACTTTCAGCTGCCTGTCCTGAAATCATCACACAACAAAGTTTTAAGTCCCTTTGAGCCAGAGACACCATCCAAGGCAAACAGCAGCTTAGAGCCAACTTAAAACAGTCATTTTCTATTTGAAAAGCTAAGGCAGGATGGTTATTTTCAAGTCTAGGCTCCCAAAACCCCAGTGAACACCTTCAAAGCAGGAAGGACGTGCAGAGGAGAGACCCAACCAACACCTCCACGTCCTGCTCAGCCTCCAAAACCCAAAAGTGGAACAGAACTGTCCACATCTGAGGGCTTCTCCTTACCAGATACTGATTGTAACGTGCCCAGAGATCTGGCACGAGGCAGTTCTCAGCCAGAGCCCTCTCATAGATCAACTGGATGCGAGCTGGATCACCTGCTTTCATTTCAAAATCAATGTAAGCTTGGTACTCGGCCAGCTTGGGGGTTTCAGCACCCAGCTGCAAGAGAGGCAGAGGGACAAGAAGTTAAAACTCTTCTAAACAAAGCAGGACTCCTCAGAGAAGGTCTCGTGCAAGTTTTCAGATGAGCTGGACCTCTAAATAGCAACAGCTTTTGAGTTTCACCTGCCTCTGAAGCCATTCAGATCCCCAGTTTTGATTCCTCTTAGCCCAGCATGCTCAGCAATGAAAAATTTTCAGCTCCTCACAGCTGAAATGGCCACCTAGAAATACTCAGCTGCTTTATTCTTCTTCTAGTTGCACAGAAAATGTGGCAAACCAAAAAAAAACCCCAACAAAAGCACCCCCAAACAGCTCAGTCTTTGTTCAGAGCCCAGGTAAGAGCATTACCAGTGCCTCTTCATATGGTTTACACTTCTCCAGCTGCTGTAGAGCTTTTTTGTAGTTCTTTATTGTTGTTTCTGGGATGGGATCTTCTGACCACTCCTCATACTCAGCATATGAAGCCTCCATATCTATCAAACCAGAAGGAAAAGCCCTTCAGTAACACACTCCATTGAATAAACAGAATTCAACCTGTATTTGATTCTAACCCATCTGTCTTCTGGTTCTGCTTTTTAATCTTAACTTTGTCATGCTGCCACCTGCTTAAAGACTCCAGACACTTCATCCCTGCAGGGAGCAGGGACACCTGCACCCAGAGCAGGGTGCTCCAGAGCCCCCCAAACCTCACCTGGGATGGTGCCAGCGATGTGGCAGCCACCACCTCTCTGGGCACCCTGGCACAGGCTCTCATCACCCTCAGCAGCAACAATTTCTTCCTTCTCTCCAGTCTAAATCTCCCTCTTTGAGTTTCAAACCATCCCCCCTTGTCCTGTCCCAACAGGCCCTGCTAAAAGAACTGTCCCCCAAGAAGTCAAAGAACTGAGCTTCACTTTCTGCTACGGGCAAAACAGCAAAGGGACTCATGTTATGAGCTGGATACAGCAGGATCCCAACATTCCAGCTATCCTGCACTTCTCCCTGCCAACCACAGTTCCTAGAGACCACCACATGGTACCCGTGTCACCCCTGCAAGGGCAGCAGCTCTCACCTAGCAGCGGGATGCCCAGCTGGCGCCGGAAGAGCGTGTGGATCTTCTCAAGCTGGCTGCAGAGCATCTGCTGCTGCTCAGCTGATGGAACACTGCCAGGAGCTGGCTGCAAGCAAGAGGATTGACATGTCAGCAGCTCCCTCCAGCCCGAGCTGGTGGGAGGGGGTTGTTTAGGAGCTGGGAGGGGGGGGTGTTTAGGTGCTCGCAGGGGTGTCTGGGTTCCAAGTGACTGTGACAGGCACCATCAACTTGTGTTTCAGGTCCCTCATCATGAAAGCTAAACAGTCATAGGATCACAGAACGGACTGGATGGGAAGGGAGCTCCAGAGGTCACCCAATCCAACCCCCCAGCACTCAGCAGGGACATCTCTAACTAGGTCAGGCTGCTCAGAGCCTCAGTGTTTAACAACAACACTGCTCAACTGAAAGCTTTTCTTGCCAGTCCAAGCAACAGAGTGAAGCTCTGCTGCTGGATACAAGATTTTATGATCTTCTTTAAAACCAAATCCCTTCATCTCTCACCTCAACACCCAGAATGGCTTTCCCAACCCAAGGGTCAGTTTTCAGGGCGGGGAAACCCCCAACCATGCAACATTAGAGCCTCATTCCTCCGAGGGGGACGAGGTGACCTCAGCAAGCAGGGCAGGGCAGAGGCAGCTCCTCACCTGAGCTGTTTCCAGCAGGGCATTCTCAAACTCCCTGTAGGCCTCCCACAGGGCTGCCCCCTTGGTGACGTGCAGCCCCACGGCCGTCAGCGCCCGCTCGAAGACGCAGCGAACCCGCTCGATGCCCCCCTCCTGGCCAATGCCTCCAATCGAGTACTGGGCATATTCCAACCAGATTTCAGGACCTAAAGCAAGCCAGAGGAAGCAGAAGACTTAATCCTCTCAAAAAAACCCACCATAAAATGCAACTTTCTCCCACCCAAACAGCTCGTTTGCCACAGACCAACACACAAAAGTCTTTCTTTTCCAGTTAAAAACGCAACGATTTCGTTCTGTGCTCTCAGTTTTCTTCTGACAGGAGTCACTCTGGTGGTTGTGACTGACACAGAGTGTCTCCTGCAAGCCAGGAGACAAAGGGAAAACCAGATACTCCAAACTTCTTCCAGCTCTGGCTGGGATTTGAAATCCTGGGGTGGAGCTTAAAGCGACTGACTGCCACTCCAGCACTTCAGATCCCTTCACACCACCAGTTTTAATTCAATTTCTGCATCCTAACAGAAGAAAGAAGCTTCCCCAGAGAAAGAAACATCACCTGACTGCCAGACAATGTGTCTGCCAGCCCCTGGCCAGGACTCACAGATATAGTCTTTCACAGCTCTCTCAAACAGCTCGTAAACCTTCTCTCGCTCCGAGCTTTCCGAGGCCATTTTGATCTCATCCTTCAGCCAGTCCAGCCAGATCTCTGCAAGGAAGAGGTTTAGAGCAGAAAGAATAAGTTAAATCCACTGGTTGAAGTTTTTTTTAATGAAAGTTTTTAGCAACAGACTTTAAAATAGGGAGAGGGATGAGGGAGAGAAAAAAAGACACGGTAGCCTCCACAGCTCACCACAATTAATTCAAATTAAAGGTCTGGTAAAGACCTTTTCAAGCAGGTGCTAAACAAATGCACTTCTATTTAGAGAGCAGAAGTTGCAAGCAGCAATTTAACAGCACCCCAGGCAGAGAATCCAGTAACACCAGTAACCAAAGAGGCACCCAGAGGTGCCCTTTGCCTCAAGTGTTTACAACAATCAGTAAACGGCTCTGGAGACTGTTGAGTTTCCACAGCCCCAGCAGGAAACCTGCCCCTGCCAAGGCTGAAAGCCCCCTGGCACAGCAGCCTTTGGAATGCCAGCACTGCCTCCTGACTCTCACCCTCCACACATTCATCAACACTAATGAGCTCCCCGCTCAGTCTCCTCCAGGCTAAAGAGCCCCAGCTCCCTCAGCCTCTCCTCAGCAGGGAGATTTCCGCTGCCTCAGGAGTGGAGGGCTGAAAGAAACACCCACCTCAAAGGCTACAGCCTCCACCAGCACCAGGGGTGGGGTTTTTTTGCTGCTTGACTGGGAAATGTATCATTTGCCCAATGACAGCAGCCCAAAGGTAGCATGAGCTGCTTACTCCCAGCCCTGGGGTACATCCTGGCAGAGACTGGCACACACAGACACCCCCTCCCAGTCACACCAGTACCAGGCTACAGCAGCAGCCTCTGGGAGAGGCCAGGGTGGGACAGCACAGCCTCAGGAACCCCAAATCCCTGCCCCTGTCAGCAGCCAAGCTCAGACTGCCCATGACCACAGGTCTCTGGGAGGATTCTCTGGGCTGGGAGGCTGCTGCTGAGCCCTGGCCCAAACACACACCTAATTCCAGGCCTGATTTAGGTGGGTGATGCTGCAGCTGAGGAGAGAAGAGGCTCTGTACCTTCGGTGAGGGGGAAGAGCTCACTCATCTTCTGCCGAGCCCTCCGCAGCTTCACCAGCTCTCCCTCCTG
Organism: Ceyx melanurus; assembly: GCA_024611195.1. Lineage (NCBI taxonomy): Eukaryota > Metazoa > Chordata > Aves > Coraciiformes > Alcedinidae > Ceyx > Ceyx melanurus. The sequence continues at coordinate 1,023 of JANHGL010015508.1, read as the reverse complement.
GCGCAGCAGCTTGATCAGATCCAGGTGGCAGTTGTAGTCAAAGGCATTGATGGAGAGCTGTTAAACAAACAATCCAACCACTGAAATGCACCCCTGAGGGGCAGGAGGGGAGAAATCTGAAAATATTCAGCAGAACAGCCCCCCTCCAGCGTGGTCTGTTCCAGCAGCTCCTGCACAGAGCTGCTCCCAGCTGCCCTCTCGTTTCCAAGGAGCTTCCAGGGCACACACAGACGTTTAGAAAAGATGCTTACACGTTTCAGAGAGCTTTAAAGTTAAGCTCAGAGCTTAGCTCATTAGCTAAAAGCTCAGCAGGACAAGAGCCAGGAGCAGAGCAGCCACCGGCTGCAAAATGAGCTCAAAAACACAAAACGAAGCTTTTTTTTTCAGCAGGGCTAAGTGTGGTTTAATTTCTTCAAAGGCCATAAAAAGCGCGGGCAGATCGCTCAGTTATTTTGCAATGAGTACAAACTGTCCCCTGGGGCTCTCCTCTCCCATTCCCCTCTCAATTAAACAAAAGAACCCAACCCAAGCCGCTTAATTTCTGCTTCAGACTCCGAACATTCCCCCTCTGCCAGCTCCCGGCACCAAGGTACACGGGCAGCCAGGGATGGGTTTTCCCCCCCGTGACCCCCGCGGCTTCTCCAGCCCCGCAGCCACGACCGAACCCAAGAAAGGTCGGTGACCTCCGATGTCTCCTGGTGAAGAGGCTTCGCTTCTCCGGGACGAGCCTTCCCCAGAGCCCCGGGGGGTGCGCCAGGGCCGCACGCGTCCCACCGCCCGCTCCGGGCCCCACCTGCTCCTCCAGCCGCTGGATCTCGGCCTCGTTCTCCTTCTCCTCATCTTCACCGTCGCCAGAGGAGTCCGAGTCGCCTTCATCCTCCGAGTCGCCCCCCGACTCCGGGTCATCCTCCGGCAGCCGCTTCTCCTCCTCCGCCGCCACCGCAGCCGCCTCGGCTCCCGCCGCCGCCATCTTATGCAGCTCCCTTCGCAGCCAGGCGCGCTCCGCCGGCCCGTGGGGCTGTC
>JANHGL010015504.1:0-32739 GCA_024611195.1 Ceyx melanurus | reverse complement strand
GCCGGCCGGAAGGCCGCCGGTGAAGGGACTGTTTGGGCCCCGGCAAGCTTCCTTCTCTGATTGGCGAGGACGGGGTCACGATCCGGAAGCGCTTCGGCCATGTTGCCGGGTGACCCCGGGAGCAGCGCCGGGAGGGAGGTGGTGGCCGCCGGAGCGTCCGGCGAAGGGCAGCGGCTGCCGTGAGAGACCCGGAGCGGTTCCCCTTCCCCGCCTCGGTCCTCCCCGGTGAGTGCGATGCGTCCAGGCCCTCGCGGGGCCTCGGTGAGCTCGACCCCAGCTGAGGACCCCGGTGGGGAGCGGGTTCTGCGGTGGGCCTGGGGCGGCCCCCCTCGGGAAGGGCCGAACCGCAGGCCTAACGGTTCTCCCGCAACAGGTCGGGCGGCCTCCAAGAGCCCTTTATGCGCGGTGCCCGTTAGAGGGGCTGTCCCGTCCCTTCCGGGCCGCGCAGGGCGGCGGTCTGTGGAGCCAGGCATGGAGGGAGGGGGAGACGGCGGTCGCCCGTGCGTCCCCGGAGAAGAGCTGACTCGGATCCCGCACTTCGTCACCTCCCTCTAGGTCACCCGTCCCCCATGGCAGCGTGGTCCCGCGAGGCCGTCCTGACCCTCTACCGGGCTCTGCTGCGCCAAGGCCGCGGGCTGCGCTACACGGACCGGGATTTCTACCTCGCCTCCATCCGCCGCGAGTTCCGCAAGAACCTGGCGCTGCAGCGACTGGAGGACAAGGAAAGACAGTTGGAGAAGGGGCAAGCTTTTCTGCAGAGCAAACTCGGGGGCCTGGTTTAGAGATTCCCTGTAGCTGCTTCTGGCCCGGTTTCCCTCTTTTTTCCTGAACTCTCCCAGCCAATCAGATGATTAATGCTTCCTGCCCGCTGCTATCCTGAAGAAATCCGGAAGGTGCTTCCCCAGGCACACTTGGAGGGCTCTCCTGTTCTCTCCACAGATGCATTAGGTCACAGGTATGTCACAACAGTGTAACTGTGTTCTTTGTGCTGCTGTTACAGTTAGCTTTGTGAGGGTGTGTTTTCTCTGCCTAGTGATGGAGCGACAACAGCAGGAACATTATTCCTGAGGTTGTAGCTCATCCTTAGAAAAACCTAACAGTAGTTTTAAACCACCCAAGTCGTGCAGGCTCTGAACCTTTGAGGCAGACTTAGAAAACAGACCTTGAATCAGGTTGAAAGAACTTCCTCGTATTTTCATGTAGGTTTATTGATGTACCTATGGATACAGGGTTGACAAAATGTGTTTTACCTGTGTAGTGGGGCAGCGACTCTTTATTCAAGATCAGGTAAATGGGAATTGGAGGAAACAAAAATATATATGTAAGAAAATATGAATGTTTATGTTATACATGACTTGTATGAGAGTCAAATCCACCAGCCTTGAGGGGCAGGAATAAATGTCCAGTGAAAGCAAGTGAGCTGTTCCCTCTGTGGTATGCTGTGGACTCTGCTGTTGACTCTTGGGTGTCTTTGTAGTATCTGGGACCTGCCGTTCTCCAGAAGTGAGTCTGGGAGTGGATGCTTTGAGACTGCCTGTCAACTCTTGGGAAGATTCCTAGTTGGTCAACAAGCACTTGACCATCCCTGCGTCACCCTGTCTCTGAGCAAAATTACCCATCTTACGTTGATAATAAGATAATATTTTGCATAAAAAAGCCACAGTTTGGTTTAGAAGCACAAATTAAAAAGGAAAGGTCATAAAGTTTTACATAATTTAGTAATAAAAAGGATTTTATTGCTAAATATTGCTAAAGTAAATCTTACATTCTTCTTAAAAAAATATTAGGTGACAACAAAACCTTCAATGATTAGAAGCCCTACATCAAATTTGGGATGTTTTTCTTCAGATCATAAATGGAGCTGGAAGCAAAGAAATGCTGGCACTGCAGAGCTGGGCCAGTACTGTTCTGGCGTGTTTGGGAATGAGCAAGGGAAGATAATGATCGAGGCTGCAGGGTTGGGTGGCCCCTCCCTAGTGCTCTGTGCTGAGACCCCAGGAGCCATAGAGAAGGGGGAACCATGAGGGTGCATGTTTGGCCTGTCAGTTTAGCAGCCCCACTTCTTGCAGGGGAAATGGCAGGCGCTGGGCAGCGCAGAGGGAAGAAAGATGACAACGGCCTGGGCACTGCCATCGACTTCGTGCTGTCCAACGCCCGGCTGGTCCTGGGTGTGGGCGGAGCCGCCATGCTGGGCATCGCCACGCTGGCCGTCAAGCGGGTGAGTGTGGGGAGCGCTGGGGAGGAGCAGTGGGAAGCAGAAAGGCCCGGGGTGCTGGCACTGGGCTGGGTGAACACAAACATGGTGCCGTTAACAACTCAGACCTGTGCCCGGTGTTCCTGCTTCAGATGTACGACCGGGCAATCAGCGCTCCCAGCAGCCCCACCCGTTTGAGCCAGTCGGGAAAGAGAAGCTGGGAAGAGCCCAACTGGCTGGGCTCCTCTTCACGCTTACTGACCCAGGAGATGAAGACAAACCTCAGCCGCTCCCTGCAGACCCTTCCCACCAACCCTTCAGCCACCGACACAGGTAAGGGGCAGGGTGGTAACTGCTGCACTGCAGCAGCGTCAGGCCTGTCAACCCTGTATGCACTTAAAGGAGCACAGGGCAGACAAGGCTCTGTCCAGCCCAACCTTTTGATGTTTTTCTTTAAGCAGGTGTAGTAGTAACTTCAAGAAGTAGAAGTCAGATTGGGAAGTTATAAATGATAGTCATCTTTTTGCATTCTTTATTTCTCTCATTACTTTAAGGTCTTAAGCTTTATTCTCCCTCAGTCTTTCCTCTTTCACGCTGAAAGGTGAAACACTGGAGACGATCAACAGTTCTTCTTCTGTCCTGCAGACTTTTTCCGACCCACAAAGCCCAAGCCGTCTGCCAAGAGGAGTCAAGTGGAGCTGAAAAAATCCCGCCTTCGTCTGTCTCTGCAAGAAAAGCTGTTTGCTTATTACCGGAGGAGGGTGGCCATCCCGGCTGAGGAGCAGGCCCGGGCCAAGCAGGCAGCCGTGGATATCTGCGCCGAGCTGCGCAGCTTCCTGCGTGCCAAGCTGCCCGACATGCCCCTGCGTGACATGTACCTCAGCGGCAGCCTCTATGACGATCTGCAGGTAACGCCTGGGCCGTGTGACGGGTCCTTATTCAGACTGACTTGGCAGGGGTTTTCAGGCTGCCCCGCTGGTGCTGCTGGCTCAGCACAACATTCTTCTGTAATAAGGTTCCTGGTGTCGCCTTTCCTGCTGTGGAGCCAGGACGCTGGCTTCTGCGATACTGTTTGAACAGCCGTGACCAGGCTGTTCTGGTGGTAGTAGCTAAATATTTGCTTTTTGCTGGTTTATTTCTCCATATCATCACAGTCTTTCCTCCCCTTCTGTCTCCCCCTTCAGCTGCATTTTTTTTCTTGCTGTTTCTCCAGAAGACCTTTGTTTTCTCTTTGTCCTTTCCATTTCCTTCCAAATACATGATACTCCCTTAGGACCCCTATGTATTCATGTAGGTCTTCCCTACTCTCTTTTTTTTTCTTTTTTTTTTTTTTTTTTTCCTAAATGCATGGCAGACCTGGATTGGACAGCAGTCCCTGCTGCATATCTCCCTGATGGCAAGATGCCCATGGCTATAGTGAGTGATTCAGAGGCACACTTTTTTGTTTGAGTCAGAGCTCTGGAACGGAGTGTCAAGTGTCCAGTGAAACTTAGATCCGGGGTCTTAATCTCAGTAGTGAAAAGGGATCTTTAATGACCATTTCCAGACAAAGTGGCAGACCAGGTGAGGGCAGTACCTAGTTGAAGCACGGATAATTAGACCATGGCAACTTAAGCTTGTCTAGAAACTTAAGACTCCACCTCCTGTTTTTAATTATCATGTGGTGTTGCAGTGCCTTGGGCCAGCTGCATCTCACAACTAAGGAGTGGACTTGGAGCAATGGGAGGCAAAATGATTCATCTATATGCAGTCCAAGTCAGGTCCTAAAGTATTTAAAGATTTCTAAATAGTATGTACTGTATAAGCACTAGCTTGGGGTGTACCTTAGAGTTATCCCTCCGATGATGGGAGATAGTCCTTTGGAATATCTTTTGACAAAGGGAGGATGTGAATCCCATGCAGCAGAGAGAGACACAGCTGAATTCTTATTCCAAGTTCTTTGGAACAGAAGGCTATCTAAAGGTGGTGAATAAGACTGAGTGTGGAGAGAGAGAAAGCTTGTTCTTACCCACTTTTCTCTCTTGTGAAAGGTAGTGACAGCTGATCATATCCAGCTCATTGTGCCTCTGATGCTGGAGCAGAACCTGTGGTCGTGCATCCCCGGGGAGGACACTATAATGAATATTCCTGGCTTCTACTTGGTACGTCGGGAAAACCCAGAGTATTTTCCCCGTGGGAGCAGCTACTGGGACCGCTGCGTGGTGGGAGGTTACCTTTCCCCCAAAGCTGTAGCAGACACTTTTGAAAAAGTTGTAGCTGGCTCCATCAACTGGCCAGCAATTGGGTCTCTCTTGGATTATGTGATCCGACCAGCAGCTCCCCCAGCAGACTTGACGCTGGAAGTCCAGTATGATCCGGAACGGCATCTTTTTATTGACTTCCTACCTTCCCTGACTCTGGGTGACATCATACTGGTGGCCAAACCCCATCGATTGGCCCAGAATGACAATCTGTGGCGACTGAGCCTGCGGCCAGCAGAGACGGCTCGCCTGCGGGCCCTGGACCAGTGTGATGCTGGCTGCCGTTGCTTGTGCCTGAAGATCTTCAAAGCAGTATGCAAGTCAAACCCAGCCCTGGGTCACCTCACTGCCAGCCAGCTCACCAATGTCATCCTGCACCTATCCCAAGAGGAATCTGACTGGTCCCAGGATATGCTGGCCGATCGCTTCCTGCAGGCGCTGAAGGGGCTGATCCGTTACTTGGAGGCAGGTGTCCTCCCCAGTGCTCTGAACCCAAAGGTGAACTTGTTTTCAGAGCTCACCCCTGAAGAAGTGGATGAGTTGGGCTATACCCTCTACAGCTCCCTGTCGGAGCCAGAGGTCTTGCTGCAGACGTAATAGGGCCTTACCTGGGGAAGCGTTGACAGGGTTTAGCCAAGGTAGACTTTGATTACTGCAAAATATGTCTCCTCCACTTCTCTCTCTCTGTTTCTTTTTGGTTCATTATTGTTTTCTGCTTTAGAGTTGGTGCTCCCACTGAATTTCTTGGTGCTACTGGTCCATTTCCACCATCTCTGTCCCAACAGGTACCTATTGGTTAGGGAAAAGAGGCTAAACTGCAACTCTTAAGAACTTTGCATAAATTCTGCAAATGTTTAAGTGTCTACCAAAAAAAACCAAACCCAAAACCAAACTATGCACTTCTTTCTCTTGTAGTGCACTTACTGCAGCAAGTCCATTTTGGTCTGAAGAAGGTGGAACTGGGCTGGTAAATCCAGTGATGATTTTAGCAGACTTGCATTGGAGTCTTTTCCTCCAGTCTGACTTTGCCCTGTCTTTCTTTTTCTCTGCTGTACCACACTGTCTCACTTTCTTCATTCCCTGTGTGTTTTGGCCCCTTTGACCCAGTCATGCAGGGCAGACTGAGATATTTTGAATAGGGTTGTTTTTTTGTATCCCTGGGTGTATAATTATTACAGTGGCAGTATTTAGGAATGTAGAGCTTGGAATAGGAGAATGCCCATGGCTTCTGCTTCTATGGAGCCTTCTCCTTTGCAAGCTGGGCTCAGGTATAAGGGCAGAGGTTTGTCCAATCTATTGCAACACAACCTCCAGTATGGGCAATTTTCACTGAACCTGTCATAGGGAAGGAGACCTTTGTGGTCTGACTGTGTGATGAGGCTGAAGGAACTGGGCTTGCCATTCCTGCCTAGTCAGATCTCCTGGGTGTTGCTGGTGGGAACAGCCCTGGGAATGGAGAACAGGGCGGCTTCTTAGATGTCTCTGGCCTAGAGGAAGAGGCTGATTATGGGGGTGGGGTGAGAGACACACAAGGGAATAGGGATTATGTTTTTTTCATCTTTTCCCCAAGAGCTTATGGCTGTTCTGGTTTATAGGAGGTGGAAGCAAGACTGCATGGCTCAAAGGGCTTTGTAATAAGCACATATATGCCAGATTCTCACCAGCTCCAAGTCTGTGAAGGTGATGGGACTGAACTGGTGTCGTCAGCAAGGTTCTGTCCCATACACTGATATTAGGGTATGTATGTATGCAGACCTGGCATTTAGAGAGATGTTGGCTTTGCCATCTGCTCTTGATGTGTCCCCTCCCCAGCCACCTCAGAACTGAGGCTGCCTGTCCTCTTCCTCATTCCCATGTGCTGACTTTCCAGTGCTCCCAGTTTACAATTACTCTTAGAAAGCTAGTGGTGGCACACCTTCCCATTCTGTGTGGAGCTGTTGGTAATGCAGTTGTGCCCACTCCAGTTGACAGCTGCTGTCAGGTTGTTTTCCCTCAGCCGCCCTCCCTGCCGCTGCTGGACTGCGGAATGGGGTCTGGGGGCAGCTGCTGCACTGGTGGTATCTCCAGCTAGCCACATAGACTCTGTACTCTGCATTAAGGCTTCTGGCCTCCCTGCCTTCAAAACGCGGGAGAGAAGGTGTCCTTCCATGTCTGGGGCTGTGTCTCTCTCAAAAGACCAGTGCAGCTATTGTTACAGAAACCTACCTGCCTTTTCCCTGGTTTAGCACCCTTTTTTCCCCTTGCTGTCCAGTCTCCCTAACCAAGGAGAGGGGCAGCAGCAGAGTTTGGAGGGAGCAGGAATCCTTTTCTCCTGCCTCTCAGGACTGGACCCTGCTTTGACAGAGGAGTTTCAAGGTGACTTTCAGGAGCAGAACCACGGATGGGAGTCTTTATCCCTTGTTTTCTTCTAGAGGCAGTGCTGGTGAGATGAGAGAGGTAGCATCTTTCTCAGATAATCCATCCATTTTAACCAACATGTCAGATAGCATTCTGTATACAGTGATAACACAATGTTGCATTTTAAATTATTTAATCCTTAGGATACTGGTATTTTCTAGACTGCCAGATACATACTTTGAAGTTTGTGTGTATATATAAAGTCTGTAGTCTATAAAAGGGTAACAAATTCAATTTGTATTATTTTGTGTTTTGTAAGTTTTGCAGTAGTCGGTGTTGGTCAGCTGTTGATTGCTCTTCACTCTGGTTCCCAGATTTTTTCCCCCCCCTCTTACTTTCCTTGCTCTCCACTGCCTTTCTGATGTCAGCCTTCCTACCCTAAAAGCAGACAGATGAGACTTGGAACTTATAGGCTATTAGGGGAAATTCCCCTTTCCTTTAATTACTTGAAGGTCAACAAAAATATTAAAATATCTGGGTTGTCAGTTCTCCGTAAGTTAATTTTTTCAGCATGGTCTCACCTCTCACCCACTTGGTGCTGACTTGGATATCATGATCTTCACATATTGCTGAGCAGCAACATGGTTTGGAATGATCAAAACTACAGGTACAAAAAAAGTGAGACATAAACAAGAGGAAGCTGCTGGCTTGAGAACAGTTGCCACATATCTGTATATAGATATTTTTTTTACATGAATGCTTTTGTTTCGTCCTGGCAACCTAATTAATTAATATTTTATGGCCATTTCTTGCTGCTATTGAGATCAGTTTGTGTATCAAATGGATACTGAAGCTGCCTTTTTTGCCTTTTCTGTAGACTTTGCTCCTCTTCACTTGAATCACTTCCATCATTCTTCCCATCAGTTTTGCCCTCCTCTGAACTTGCCACAAGCCTGTTCTCAGGAGGAAAATGCTCAGTTCCTGCAGGCAGCCACCATAGTGCCCTGCAGCTGCCCTGACAGTGGCAGTCTCAGCAAAGGCCAAAGATGTAGTGGGTCACAGGGACACTGCAAGTAGGAGTATTTCAAGAGCAGCATCAGGCATAAGGGGCAACAGAAGCAAGGAAGAAGGAGCAGGACAAGTGTGCAGGAAACTTGACACTAATCCTGAACCCGGCCTGTGGGTCAAACAGACCTGCAGAGTCTCTTGAACTGGCACCTTCTGGTATTAAATGCAGTACATGTGTTGATGTACAGCCCAGAGGGCTGTGTTGCTTATAGGTAGAAGCCTTCCTGGTCAAAGCTGTATAACAGAGCAGGAAGACCTAAAGCTGAATGTGAAAATGGCAGCTCCTGGCCACTTTCCTGGCAGAGCAGCTCAGAGACAAATGATTGTAATAGGCCCAGAGTCTGGGTTGGTTGGTTGCTGCCTGGGCTCCAGGAATGCCTCAGTGTATTCTGCTATAGCTTAGCTCACTTGAGCTTCCCATGAGATTGTCTTGTTCCCTGTAGCCATGGGGTGAGGACCAACTTACTCAGCTGTGGGGTTTCACTGCTGCTGAGCACAACTAATCCTTCAAGTCAGATGAATTTCCTTTCCTGTGTAAGAGGCTGCCTCCTGGCCAGCTGCCATCAAGGCCCTCACTCTTAGCATGCGGGTACTGGCAGTGAGAAGTGAAGAGATGATGTCCCCTCTCTCCCACACCTGGAGGCTGTGGATTTGCAAAGGGGAAAGTCTTAAGTGCATGGTCTATGACAGAGTGTGTGAAATTCTGAAATAAAACGACTTTTCACGGTAACATGTTTGTCTCTGGCTGTTCATAAACAAAGGAGCATCTCTGCTTTTGTCTTGGCGCATCGCCTTTATGCTGACATAATTGTGCACCACATGGGTGCTTGGGGACTTGTGTGCCCCTTGCTGATTCACTTGGTTCCCATTGCAGCTCTGGGCACTGCAGCTTGTCTTGGGAGAGCAGGCAGGTCGGTGCTGTGGTGCGCTGGCTCCTGGCAGTGTTCAGGGCACTCACAAGGTGCTGCGTAATTACGGTGCTGTTCCTCCCTCCCTCCTCTGCCAGCCCGCCTGCCCTGACAGGCACCTGCTTTTCATGTGGCTTCTGTGCCTTTCTTTAATATTAAACCTTCCTGTGCAGACTCCTCCACCCTTCTTCAAGTCACACGTTGGTGTCTGTGTGCCAATCCTCTCCCCTGCCAAAGAACACTCTTATCCAAGCATCACCTCGAGGCAGCACAGATGCCACAATGCCAGGGGGGGCCTGTGTCTGGTGGATTGAGCTCTTTGTGGTAGGAGCCAGTTCAATGGGCCTGCATGGGAAGGTGAGGCAGAAGTGTTAGATGTGAAGTAAAGCATGAAGTGATCCTGCTTTTGGTGGGTCCTAGGCTTCCTGACACTGGGAAGGCATGCTACAGTGACAACATTGTCTTGTGAGAGTTGTTTTAATGAGGACTCAGCAATTAACATCTTACTATTTTGGAGGATGTGTTATGATACAAAGGAATTTTACATAGCTAGTTTTTTTTTATTGTTCTCTTGTTTGTTTTGTTGTCTTTTTCCTTTAATCTGTTTTGTGATAGAGACACATCAGATGAGATCAAGCACGTTTCATGTCAGAAGGAGTCTTATGGGAACAGCTGAAATGAGCTGCTCTGTGGATTCTGTGCCAGGTATTTCCCTCTCAAGTTAATGCCCCTGGAAAGCCAAGAGCTTGCAATACATGTTTAATGTATGGAGTGGTTTGCCGCTTTGCATAAAAGCTGTCCTGGCATGAACAGGGAGAAAAGATCAAAAGATACAGGTTTGTTTAATGTAGGGAAGAAATAATTGAGAGGAGTCATAGTAATAATTTCAAGGATGGAAAAGGTTGCCACAAAGAAAAAGAGGATAAATGGTTCTCCAGGCTGCAAAGACTCGACTTCTCTTTGTTCTTAGTCTAAAGAACAAACAGCTTTAGAGGAAGGTGGATTTTTTTAAAAAGCAAAATATTTTGGTTTGTTACATAACCACAATCCTGTCCTGGAAATCAAGCTTACATTTTCACTTATTTTTTTGCAGTTTATTATTTTAAATAAATTAGAACTGACTATTCCATGGCTAACCTTAAGTTGCTGGAGAGAGGGTGACTGTACCCCAAAGCTGAGATTATCATGCTAAAGTCTTGAACTGTATGATGAATGTTTCTTTTTTCCCCAAAAGACTTAACTCTATAGGGTTTTTTTAAAGATTATGTTAATATTCTAAACTTAAGAAAAGCTGAAAATAACCTCTTCTTTTTAAATTCAGTCTCATGGGAAAAAAAAAAAAAAAAAAAAAGAGGAGCCTCTTCCAAACGCAAGTTTGTCTTCCAGGTAAGACAAAATATGTTGGCCCACTATCTGCACTAGGTATCATTCCATGGCTCGCTGAGTCTGGGAATGGATCTTGAAATGTTGGAAGCAAGAAATGAGAGATTCTCCCTCCCACCAGTAAAGCCCAGTACTAGCTTCCAGTCCTAGGAAGACTGTCACATTCTAGACAGCTGGGGACCTGTTTGAGGTATCTGGATTATATCTTCTCTATCCTTGTAAGACTTGAGTTATGATCTGAGGAATTCAAGAAATAACATCTCCCACCATATTTTTTTTTTAATTCAATATCTTCTTCAATTAGCTCTCCTGCCGCGTGTCCTCCACACAACCAAGGATGGCACAGTGTACAGGTTTTATTAATGTACTCTGAGAAGGGCAGCATTATCCACAAAGTCACAGAGCCAGAAATATGGCAGTGAGCAGGCTAATAATATCTTTATAGTATGTGATCCTGTGGAATAATCTTGCAAATGGTAAGGCAAAAGAGGGTGGTCGGACCAATGGGTGAGGCAGGGAAGATCTGAAATCATTCTGTACATAGAAAGCTCTCTTGTCATTTTACAAATAGCAGGAGAGTGGGAGAAGGAATTTTGCTCACGGAACTCAATCTTTCCTAAGAACTCATGCAGAAGTCAGTTCTGAACAAATTCATTTCTAAAATGCTAAAAGTCATATTGATTTTTATTTTGCTGCCTGGGCTCAATTTCCCTGTCTGGTGGCTAAGTAGCTCTTTGATCTCTATTACCACTCAGTGCTAAGCTTCTCAGGGGGAATACATATATCAATTCTAACCACATTCTCATGAAAAGCTTTCTCTATACAAATAATGGGCTTGCTTGAGTTTTGGGGTTTGTTTTGGGTTTTTTTTTCTTGTTTAGGCAATAGTTCCCTCAGTTCAGTACATGCCCACCCTTACCCTGCCTCTCACTGTGGCAGTCCTCACTGTTCCACAGAAGCATAAGGGTCCAATGTAGTCCCATTGTACATCCCACTACATTGATCCCCATTCTGTAAGACTCTCATTTCCTTCTGCTGCCTTAAAAGGACAGAAACCTAACAGGCAACAGACACAAGGGCAGGCATAGATGGCAAATGATGGTCTTGTGCCTGTCTGTCAGCATAGACATTAACTTCCAAATTCATAATGCCCTGGCAGGCTCCTTATCCCCTTTGAAAGGCAAGAAGCAATCATTCCTGGAAGTGGTATCACAGAGAGACAGTTTTGCCTTCAAAATCTTGAATTTATTTAGCACAGAGGATAGTTACAGACTTGGACATAATAACTACTGTCACTTATATAGATAATATAATCTGAATTATGTTCAGTTCCTTGTTGTTTATAGCAGTGGTGATAATGTTATCAGAGGGCCTGAGAGGTGCTGAAGCAAATAGTGTAAGAGACAGTAATCCCAGGGGCCACAGAGCTGCAGCTCCCCTGATGCTTGTTAGAGAGCAGGTTGGCAAGGCTCCTGCCTTCCTGACGACCAAGTGGGTTGGACTTGACCGAAGCAGGTGCATAACCAAGGCACAGACCTTCACTTTTCCAAACTGCAGCCTGTGGCCTTGAGAGACAGTAGAAAACATACAGTCCAGTGCCTTTTCTTGAACAGTGAGCTGGTGATTTAGATTAGGAACCTTTCTCCTCTGTTGTTTCTATTTGGGTTGGGGTGTTTTTTGTTTTGTTTTGGTTTTTTTTTTATTGTTTTGTTTTGTAAGTTTGTTCTTATTCAAGAAGAGAAAGTGAATAGTGATCCATCTTCAGTCCATTGTTTTGTGCTGCAAAGGAAGATACTTGGTGTCACTGGCAGAGAGGACTCTCCAGACTTGTTGCCTGGGAGAGACTTCACCCTTTTGTGTTCAGACAAAGCTTTCCCAGCCTAGAGGAGACCTGTATTTCTGATAGGCACTCATCATCCAAATCAGTCTCACTGACACTGCATCACTAAGGTGAATGGCCTAAATGTGCCCTTCCTGAACAGTGCTTATGTTACCTCAGACCCAGAGGAGATAGGTCTACCATCATCACAATTTCAGGACAAGACCTCAACAAAGTTTCACCTTCTAAGTGCCAACAGAGCATGCCAGAAGTACCTCCCAAACAGAGGTGGGTTGCTGTGGCTGTTCCTCGAAGAAACTTGGATTTAGTCTCAAACCAGCTCCCTCATCAGTCAAGCACAGAAACCTCCTCCTGTTAAGAGAACTGGAAACCTCCCTCACCAGGCACCACAGCAATATCAGTAAGAGGGGCAGTGGACTGAGAAGACAGAGCAGTCTCACAGTCTTCCAAAATAATCATCCTGACATTGTTTGCCGAATTTCCTAACACAGAGACCTGAAGGGGGAAAATGACAGTCATTCAGGAAAAAGCTATAAACTCAAGTGATATCACAACTGTGCCAACATCCACCAGGAATTTCTCTCTCTGTAAACAAGTATATACTAAAACAGATCGAACTCTGATGGTAAATTCCAGGCACCGAGCAGCAGCTGCCTCCAAAGAGTAGAGAAATACCACTGAGTAATGCCTTCAGGTTCCCCAGGGATCTGGGGAGCTACAGCTTCAACAGTGATTTATCCCCAAATGAGTTTCAGCGCTTCATCTGAACTACCTGGTTTGTCAGTGTTCTGCTGAAGCTGCCTGGCAGCATCAGAGACAGAGATCTTACATGCACACAAGGTATCCCCCATGATTCTGTTTTATATCATTAATCTATCTTCCTGGCCTTATCAAGACTCTGAAGTTATGTGAAGTTAAAAACAAATCTCAGAATCATAGAATGGTTTGGGTTGGAAGTGACATTTAAAGGTCATCTAGTTCAACCCCTCTGCAGTAAGCAGGGACATCTTCCACTAGATCAGGCTGCTCAGAATCCCATACAACATGATCTTGAATGTTTCTAGGGGTGGGACATCTACCACCTCTCTGGGCAGCCTGTGCCAGTGTCTCACCTCATGGTAATGTCATCCTTGTATCTAGTCTAAATCTACCCTCTTTTAGTTTAAAATTATCCCTTGTCCTATTGCAACAGGCCCTGCTAAAAGATTGTCCCCATCTTTCCTGTAGTCTAAGCACTGAAAGGCTGCAATAAGGTCTCCCTGGAGCCTTCTCCAGATTAACAACCCAAGTCTCTCTGCCTGTCCTCACAGGAGAGGTGCTTCAGCCCTCTGATCATCTTTGTATCCCTCCTCTGGACCCACTCCAACAGATCCATGTCTTTCTTGTACTGAGGACCCCAGAGCTGGACACAACAATCCAGGTGGGGTATCAACAAAGCCAAGTAGAGGGGGAGAATCCCCTCCCTCAACCTGCTGGCTGCACTTCTTTTGATGCAGCCCAGGACACAGCCTTCTGGCTGTGTGTGTTGCCAACTCATGTCCAGCTTTTTATTCACAGATGGGTCACAAAGAACACAGTTGGGTTTATCAGCCTTTCATTGTGCACCCCCCTCGCTGAACAGAGTGACTGAAATAACTCAAGCTTAAATAACTTTTCCACCTGCTTCGGACAAAGCTCCTTAGTCTAGTTGCTCAGGTGAGCAGCATAATTGCCATTGGACTGATAGAGCAAGGAGTCCTCACTGACAAGTCTAAGGTGCACTGTAAAAGAGAAATCCATCGAGGTAGTAATGGGCTGTTAACTCACCCACTGGTGTCTGTGGTTGTCTGAGGTGCTGCAGTTGCATAATCCATACCTGCTCATCAGGCTGCAGCTCTTGCTAACTTCACCCTGCTAGAAAAAGGAATGTGATTGCCATTCTCATCTTCATCCTTTTACACAGGAAAGCACAGGGCATGTGGCACATGTGTGACTCCCAGCAGATGGTGATAACATATAGATAATTACATTCTGATATGCACTGTACACACAGTCTGTAACAGGAGCCACGTTAACTACAGACCCATGAAGAAGAACTGTTGCCATATGTTTCTGTTCTCCTATTGCTTGGATTTTTGAAGAAAAAAAAGAAGGCTTTTGTTTGTGTGTTAAACTGCTCCTACATGTGCTAATGCACAAAGTATTATTCTTGACCCCTAAGTCCTTTAATCATCATAGAACAAGGCTGAACAATGAGGAAAACAAAAAACAACCCATAAAAGAAACAAACAAAAAAATTCCCTGTCTAACGAAATAACAGCACCATCACCCCCAGCTTCACACATAGTTTTTGCTAAACATCATTTTTAACTAGTCGCAGCTTCGCTCAATAAATTCATGCTTGGGCAAGTTACAAGTTAAAATTCACCTCCCTCTTACCAAATTTGCACCATGTTTTTACTTGTGGCAGCTGGCCACAGCCTGGATGATTCTGAGTAACTGAGCCTCTGGAGAGCTGAATTTTGTGAGCCATCATCATGTGCTTGGCATGCCCACGTTTGTTCAGTAAGACAAATGTAGGTGGACAGCCAGGATTGTTTCCATATCTGAAATAATTGAACTGTAAGTTGCAAATGTAAATTGCAGATTTAATCTTTTTTAAAAAAAAATATTTTATTGGTCTCATTTCAAATGTGTGATATTTACATTACAGAATGGAAACAGAAGACAGTGAGGGCATGGGTAAGCAATAAATGATTTATTAGCGATTCCATTTGGAGTACTAGTCTGAAACAAACAAGGCAAAGCATATGGCTAATTAATTTTCTGTTTGTATGTAGTAAAAGATGGGTGCTAATACCTCCCTGCCTGATCTTTAATCACATATATTTGCTTTTCAATCTAGTTTTAAAGTGGAACATCTATAAAGAAATCCCTAAAGAGCTTACGATAAGAATCTGGCAGAAAAAATCCTTCATATATCTGCCTGTGCCTCATGAGGAGAGAAGCAACCAAACACTGCAAATTAGCCTGTGTGTGCTGTAGATGTGGTAGGTAATTTTCCCCCCAAAGGCTCAAAATGTCCAATTGCATTGCCTCACTCCTCTGTTGTGTTTCCCTTGATGCTTTGTCTCCAGGCTGGTGTCTGGAAATGCTCTGCCCAGTAAACTGGGGGTTAAGGCCTTCTGTCCATTCTCATGAAATGCTCAAAGGACAGCAGTTACCACAAGAATCATTTCAGGAACTTGCCCTCATACTCATCCTTCCGCAAAGCAAGCAATGCCCCCTCCTCCCCAGACACCCCAGCAGGGCCATGGGCCAGCCAAAAGCCCATCAGCCCCATCTCTGGGGTGCTGAAGCTCTGTGGGGGCCCAAAGCTGCCTGCCCAGCGCCCTCATAGGGATTGTGTGCCCGCCTGATGCAGCATCTGCCAGCTCTTCTCCCTGGCTGCAGCTTTCCCAGCACTCCAGGTAAGAGCAAGCAGCCCCATCTCCATGACCTTCTGCTGGCTACCCTGCTGGCCCCAGCAGCATGTAGTCCTCACACCCTGATTACCTGCTGCAGAGGCCCATGAATAAATCCCTATGGATGGTGAGAGCATCCTATACAGACAGTCTGGACTGTGCAAGGAGAAGTTACTATGGAAACACTGACGTGCTCCCTGTCTTTGTGTACTTAGTAACAGCGTGCAGCGTGTTCATCTCCTCTGGAGTTGCTGGTGGAAGAAGAAAACCTTTTTTCCTTTGCAATCTTAACTTGAAAAAAAAAGTCAAGCCCATATATTGACCTTCCATCTGAACTAAGGAGGAGGGTGAATGGAGGAGTATTAACTTGCACCTCCTGGTGCTGCTGCTTGGCTAGAGGTGGCTTTCTGCAGTGCTGCATCGATCAGAGCAGTTCATCACTTCCCAGCAAGGTCACTTTGGCCTCTCTCCTGCAGTGAGCTTTGCACAAGCAGCTCCTTTCCCCTGTGGCCCGGCCCCCTCTTCTGGGTCGGTGAGGACCTTACTTGCCACAGGAGCTCTCTCTGCTCAGGGAGGGTACCCAGGGCAGGAAAGGAACAGCCACAAAGCTAAAGCTGTCAATGTGTTAGCAGGACTTGACACTGGCCTCACACAAATTAATTTTCACAGGTCACCTCTTTTTGTGCTGTAAATTGAGTTTTCTTCAGAGCTGACAGTCCTGTCTTCACTCTCTTAGCCACAAATATATTCTGTAATAATGAAAAAGACTGCTTTTTAGACAATTCTGAGTTAGTGGTGGGTAGATAATAGTTCTCTGCTTAGAAAAGACTTGTAATTTCTATTATTTATTTATTTATTTATTATTTATTTGGTACAAAAAATCCCAAGGAATTGTTACTTGGCCTTAAAGGAGTGTCTTCTACCTCAGTCAAAAGGTAAAGCCACAAAGGAGAAACCTCTGATGTAATATGTACAAATGCAGAGAGATGATTTATAAAATAAATGGTAATGGGATGTAGTTCATGACATTACATAACAACAAGAACTCTGCAATCCTGCAGGAAACAGGAAAAAATATGCTTTTCACTAAAGCTTCTTGATTTCACTTTTTGGATTTGGGATTGTTAAAAGATGTCTGCCTGGAGCTCATAACACTGACAAATGCCTGCAGACGTTTACACACAAGATGGAAACCAGGCAAATCTGGGTTAAGCTCCTCACTGTGCATTTCATTTTTGCTGGTGTGATTCTTGCTCACACATACACCGAGCCCTTTCCGACAAGTCTATAATTATCTTTTCAAGATGAAGAATTGGGTGTGTGCAGCATTTCTGTTTCTTTAGCTACAATTGCGGTTGTACAATCACCCTTTTCACTTCAAGGAGGGGCAAGCAGGCACAGCAGGGGATGTGAGAACTCTCCCTTAGCCAGTGAGGACATGGAGCTGCTGTCCACCCATCCACCCGTCCAATCACCCACTGGGCTTTTTTAAAAGCTGCTGCATCCTCTAAATTTTCATTTGAAGCAAGACCTGCCTGCCTCATGCTGTGTTTGTTTATCAGAACAAACATCTTAGATTGATCAGTTGCTGTTGTGGAGTTTTCTGGTGGGGAGGACATTTTTCTCTGCCTCCTCCGTGTTAATGAGTCATTCCAAAATCTGCACTTGCTTCTAGAAAACAAAACAAACAAAACAAAATGACCAACCAACAACAACAATAAAAACCCAAACCAACAAACCAACCAAAAAATAAATCAAAACACACAAAAAATCTACCACAGACAACAAAAAAGCCTGGAGGAAAAACATCCTTTTTCATCCAGCAGCTAGTGTTCAGTTGACAGATGTGGAATGACATACATCTACATACCTTTGTAGGGACAATGGTAGCATCAGACTGCTAAAAGTAGAAACTGGGTCATCATGCTCATCCTCACAAATTATCAGTCAAGTTGTTGAATACGTTTCAGGCAAACCTGAAACTAAGCAAACTCAGGGCAGGCTGTGGCTTTCTGCTACAAATACTAAGGCCCTAATGGGAAAATGGTGGAGCCTTTTGCAGACATGGCCAACAGCAATTTGACCTGCAGGATGGTGCTGTTTGAACAAGCAAGGACCCACCACAGCTTTCAGAGCTGATGGCATGTGGTGAGGTTAGCTACATGGAAAAGCAAGCATTTAAAGCTGGCTGACACAGTGAGGAAGCACACAGATAATCCTCCCCTCAGCTCACCAGAGATGGCCAAATGCTTGTCTGCCCCAAGGAGAATGAAGAGACTGAAAGCAGCAGAAAACTTGACCAAGAGTTTCCTGCTGGGTTAGCTGGCTGAGTTGGCTCACTGAGAGCCAGACTGGCTGGTGGAACTGTATAGCCAGGAACAGGGTCAGGGAAGAGGGCTGATCTTTCCTAGCAGCAAGTTGATTTACATAAAATATAATGTGAAACTGCACTTTAAAAGCTTTCCAAGGTGATGCTTTACAGCTGTGAGGCTATGTAGGTGATCCAGTAATGCTCACATTGGTCTGAGTAAGGCTGAGCAGAGAACAGGGAACTGGGTCAGCCTGAAAGTGCATGGCAGGAGGCAAGTTCTCATTCCTCAGCTGGGAAATAATCAACTTCATTTTCAGTTCTTGCACGGGCTGAATGCACGAACAGACTCATGCTCTTGGCTGCTCAGCAGTGCAGCTCTCCAGCAGAGCTCCATGCGAAGCACTCCAAATCACCATGGCTGGCTGCTGCAAGGCCACCAGGAGTATGCATCCTCACACAAACACACATGGCCTATGCCCCTGCGACGCGGCCATAATCTGAGCTCTGCATGCGTAGGGCGGCAGGGAGAGAAGGCGACGCTGCCCTGGGCAGACACGTTATCTGAGGGAGCAGGAGGCCATGGCTGCCTGGCGCCGCAGCAAGTCAGGGGGGCCGTGCCAGCTCCTCGGCCTGAGGATCGGCCATCAGCTCCTGCCTGACCTTAGCAAGAATGTATGTAGAGAACAAAAAGGGACCGCTAGGAATTATAAGGAGGAGCACGCGCTGCTTCGAGAAAGACAGGTCAGCGAAGGCGCAGGGCTGCAGCGAAAGGCGCCGTTCCGCTTTCCCCTCCCCTCGGGCGCCATTTCCCTGCCCAGGTGCTTCTTCTCGCCTGCCCCCCCTCAGCATCTGCCTTCTTCGGGTGCTGGCCAATGGCAGCTCGCAGGGCACGTGAACAACCCGCCAGTAGCCAGTCATCGCCCCCCTTCCCACGTGGCGAGATGCGTGACGTCTCCTGTGCGAGCGCCCCGTCTTTGTTGGCGGGTAAGCAACAAACACCGCCCCCCCGCCCCTGGTCCCAGCGCGCCAACTCTCCCCGCGGGAAGGGCGGGGGGAGCGTCCTCAGCTGCTCCGGTCACGTGATGCGCCCTCTCCTGGCGGAGGGACGACCGCGGCGCGGATGTACACCATATAGTCCCTCCGCCACCTCCTCGCTGGGTAGTGGTCGTTGTTGTTGTCGGCTCCTGCCTTTAAGCCGCAGCAGAATGGCAGGGGAGAAGCCCAGAAAGAGAGACGACAGACCGGGGGACACACTGGTGAGTGGCAGGTGACGCTTAGCGGAAGGACACCTCACAGCCGGATCTTATTTTGCTTAAGGCGACTGGTATATAAAAGCGGCACGCGGGCGGTGCCACCTCATTGTGTGTCTGAATCTGAGAGTGCCTGTTGAGTTTATGCGTGTGGGCGCAGCAGCTTCCCGCGCGGCGCGGACCCGAGCAGCCTCCCTTCCCCTGGCCGCCATGGCTCTTTAAGGGCGGCAGGGCCAGCGGCGGCATCGGCCAGTGCAGCAGGCGCAGCAGCAGCGGCGGCGGCCTCAGCACATCCTCGGCATCTGCAACCATGGCGTGAGTATTGCCTGCGAGGGACGTTTGTTCCCTCTTCTGTGTGTGCCTGGTCGATCACTTTTCCACTTCATGGGACTTGGGGGCTGTTTTTATCACCCGTATAATGGATGTTGTATTCCTGGGGAAAAAAAGAGAAAAAAAGGAGGGGAGGGGAAGCGGGAGAAGCAGCGTTCTTGTAGGGTTCAGCTGCCCTGGGTGGCAGTGTCACAAATGACAGGAAATGCCATTGGAGAAGAAATAAACTTATGAGAAATCTTTTGAGTCTTACTTATATCGTTCAGGAAAAGTCGTTCCGAAAAGTTGGGAGTTATATACGTTTTATTTATGGGGTTTCCGTGGGAGTAAGAGTAGCACATTTCTAGGGAGGGCTTCTCTACCCCGCGTAGGCGATGCTGCTGTAGGTGAGGGGAAATGGGGCGTCGGGCTTCGGAGACTTCTCCAGTCTCCTTTGGCACGTTGTCCCGCGGAGATAAGCGGGGGCTCTACCCAAAGTGGCAGCAGTAGTCTACTGCCGCCAGCTTGTGAACAGCCTCCGGTTATCTGTAGCCTTGAGTAACACTGTATTAAGAACTGCACGGTAGTATTGTAACGTTAGCCCTCGCCATCTGGGGGCCTTTCCCTGGAAGTGTCAGTAAAGTCTAATGTAC
This sequence comes from Ceyx melanurus, assembly GCA_024611195.1. Lineage (NCBI taxonomy): Eukaryota > Metazoa > Chordata > Aves > Coraciiformes > Alcedinidae > Ceyx > Ceyx melanurus. The sequence continues at coordinate 12,803 of JANHGL010015504.1, read as the reverse complement.
GTGACACCCGGTTCGGTTTCTCACCCGAACACCACCCCCCCTTTGGAAGTCAGCTCGTTTTGGAGAGCTCCCTTGTCCTTCTCCTCCCGGTCTCCGTTGCCGCGTCCTCAGTGCTGGGCACGTCTCGGCCCTGCAAAGCCGGGCGGCGGCCTGAGGCACACGGTACTGGAGCCCCGGTGGAAACGTGGCAAGACACAAAATGGCGGCGGGGTGGGGTGAGGGAGGTGGCGGGATCGCGAAATGGCCGCGGCTGCTGGCGTCGTGTGAGTCACGGCGGGTGGGTGGGTCCGGCGCAGCTGTGCCCGCCCAGATTTGGGCATGAGGAAGCAGGCAGGCCCTCGGTGGGAGAGGCGCACCTGGAGCCTGCGGCTGCCTCTGGCCAGCCTTTAGAGAGAAAATTAAATGTACAGAGATGTTACAGTGCAATTCAGCAGCAGTCCCGAAAATGCAGAAGTCTCACAAGTGCCTAAGAATGCCGTCAAATGCCTGAAGTGGTATTGCTTTTAAAAACAGTATGTTGGTCAAACAAGCACTAATGAATTAAAGTTCTCTTTGCAGGTTTTTCCCGGCACCACACAGCAGCATTGCTGTAGTTGACAAAAAGACCCTCTACTTGTCTGCATCCTTTGACATCAAAGTGTTAAAAACTGACGAAGATGAGCCTCTTGAACAGCGAGATGCTGTTGGGGGATTCGTTATCCCCCTTCAGCCAGCCGTGTTCGGTGGCTGAGGAAAGCCTGGGACTCCTAGATGACTACCTGGAGGTGGCCGAGCCCCTCAGTTCGCATGGGTTCTCCAGCGACAAGGCTAAGGCAGTCTCCTCCAATTGGCTTGCTGTGGACAGTTTAGGCAACACCATAGATAGCAGCCAGGGTAAGGTATTCTTTATTTGCATAAAGTGTGTTAGTTACAGTGGCATGTGATATGTTTAGAAACACTCTGAATAAAATACTAGGATTTAATGTCAGGGTGGCCTCACATGCTTATCATTGCTTGGAAAGTCTGTCCTATTATACTGCTGACACAAGACAGAATTGGTTACTGGGCTGGCTTATGGTAAAGTGACACCTTGGTTGTGCTTGTAATAACTTACCAGCTGTTACAGTACTATTCCCTGGCAGAGGTCCCAAAGAAACAAGCATGGCTGTATGTTTCAAATGGCCTGGAATTTGGGTGTTGGAGTAAGAGGGAGGGAATGTCACAACAGCTGACAGCTTACCTTGTACCCTGGAGTCTTACACAGCTAAAGAGTAGGGGATTTTTATTTTTTTTCTGATTGCTGATACATTTTTATTTCCATATAAGAGATTAGTTTCTAGCTTGATTTCAGATGCTAGAGGTGGATTGGTGGCTGACTTAATGAAATAGAAATTTTTCTTTTCCATTGTGCAGAGGATGCCTTCTCTGGCATGGAGTGGATGGTGGAGAAGATGGATCTGAAGGAATTTGATTTTGATGCCCTGTTAGGTAATCTGGAAGCCACCGTCTCACCAGACGAGCTGATGGCCACGTTGGAAGACACGTGTGATCTATTTAACACTCCCATCCAGGAATTTCACAACAAAGAACCTCCACTGATAACCGACCTAATCGCCCATCTCCCTGAATCTCCAGTTGGAGCAGATCCCATGGCCCCATTGACTTCCCTTTGGTCTTTTCCCCTCTCCCCAGGGTCTTTGACTTCCACTCCAGACCATTCATTTAGTTTAGAGCTAGGTAGTGAAGTGGATGTTCTGGAAGGAGAACGAAAGCAGGAGGGCCCCAGTGTGGTGCTAGTGATCACCAAGTGTGAGAAAGAGGAGGAGAACCATTCGGATGATAGTGGAATATGCATGAGCCCAGACTCCTACCTGGGAACCCCCCAGCACAGTCCCACCCATTCAGTTGGATCCCACAGTGACACCCATTTGCCCGCAGATGCCACCTGCGGCTCTGTGCGGCCCAAACCTTATGAGCACCCTGCGGAGAAGGCAGTGTCAGCAAAGGTGAAAGGGGAAAAGAAAATAGATAAGAAGCTGAAAAAGATGGAGCAGAACAAGACGGCTGCCACCCGTTACCGGCAGAAGAAGCGGGCAGAGCAGGAGGCGCTGTCTGGGGAGTGCAGAGAGTTGGAGCAGAAGAATCAGGCCCTGAAAGAGAAAGCAGATTCCCTTAGTAAGGAAATCCAGTATTTAAAAGATCTGATTGAAGAGGTCCGCAAGGCCAAGGGCAAAAGAGCTAGAGTCCCCGAGTAGGGTAGTCAGCAGATCATGTGTGCATGTATATATATGCTTGCTGCTAAAGCTGTGTATTGCTGTCTAATAAATTATTTTATAGTAAATGTAGCTCTTCTGGCTTGAAATTACAGTACCTGTAAATCCAACAGAGGCTGCGCCACATGGAGGTGTAAGTACAAACACAACACTGGGTGTACTTGGGTATAATGTGCAGGTTGGTGCTGCTGTGTTCCACTGGCTGGTGGATGTGGCTTGAGATCCCCAAATGGATTGAGTCTGCTCAATGTATAGACTGACTCAAAGTACTTGTTACTAGAAGTGATGTATTTGGCAAAACATACTGGGGTGCAGTTCGGCTTTTCATGAGCGATGGTGTAATCCCATTAAGTTGGGAGAGTCCAGAAGGTAAGGCTGGATAGTGGAATGTGCACAAGGTCAGTAGAAGGTTGGGAGGGTTTGAGTCTCATGACTTGGCTGGTGTGAATGTTCTGAAAGGATGTGAATGTTGCAGGGTACAAAATGGGAGGGTGGAACCGAACATGGGTTTGAAATTGTCAGCTTGCTGACAGGCGATCTGGGTGCTGAGCAGGTAGAGGTGTTGAGCCATCACTTCTGGTTTCTCCCTGATGTCCAAAAAAAGGGATTTCTTTGCCCAACCTGGTGAGGCTGGATGGGGGCTGCCCTCATTGCAATAAGGTGAGGTTACTATTTGTGTTCTTCATGGGTAATGTTTGTACCAAAGCAGGAAGGACTGGGATGCTTGTTCAGACAGCTGTGGAAGAGTCAAATTTCAAGATGTAATTTTATTTTTTGTGGTGTGAATGGGTGGGCTGGTCCATAAAGCTCCTGGGGTTTAGTTGCTCACCAGGGCTGTGGTAGGTGATTTAAGGCTCTGGTGCTGGAGTGTACAACAGAAAAGCTGCAATGGGGGAAAGTAACCCCAGCCCTGCTATGGTTCTGTGTCTTGCAAGCTGTGGAGAGCCTGAGAGCACAAGGGTGAGGGGAGGGGCTTGTATAGCATGGTGACTTACTGCCTCTAGATAATTAGTGCTCTATTTGTGGGTAAATTTATAGTGTAGCCCAATGCAGGAATTGGGATGTGCCATTTTACTCACGTGGGATGGGTTGGCCGAGTTGTTTTTTCTGGCCACCAATACCCAGATGTAGCAGCACCTAATCCCTGCTTAGTCTGTTGGGAGCCAGCTTTGGCGTGTGGATGTGCACATACTTCTCCAAGGAGTTAAGATTCCTTCTTGCTTGCACTGACATGACCCTGTAAGCTGCCTAGCTCAGGCATGCACATGTCCCAGCCTGGCTGGTGCACACACGCAGCACAGGAGCTCCAGGATCAACCCTGGCCCGTGCTGGGCTCTGGCCAGCAATGCAGCAGTGAGGGAATGGTCCTCAATGGTATAAGGCAACAGTTTGTCCAGTTGCAGTCTTGTGAGGAGTCAGGTTTCTGACACTCGAGTTAGGTCTGCAAACCTCTGGCCCTCGTCCCCAAGCCAGTAGCTGATGTGTGATGGGGGGTACCAGCTGTGTGCCCAGGAACCTGCTGCACGAAAGCTGTTCCAGCAGGCAGCTCAAGTATGGAACTGCTGGCACAGACAGCTACTTGCTGGCAGGGAGGGCTGGGCCCTTGGTGGTGGCTTCACCTGTCAGTGCTTGAGCTTGTGCCTGGGTGACACGGTCACTTTTAAAATTACAGTTAAAAAAAACATTCCCTGTCAGGAGTTGTGGCTGTACCATGTTGAAAGTGGTGTGACTAACTAAGACCTCCCCCCACCTTGGGTTTCATGAGATAAGTGACAGTTCTCTCTTTGAGTAGCCTCAGCCCAGACTCCTCACCTTCATGGGAGTATCTACCCCATCTGTCACCTGGGCAAGCTCTATTTATGGACTATATAAAGGCAAACTGGAAGGTACACTGAGGTCCTCTTGCTTTAAGTGCTGCTTTGTTCTCCAGTGCTTACTGGTGAGTGCATGCAGGGATAACAGACTGTTTTGGTAGGTAGAAAATCTGCTAGATTTCCTTCAGATCAGCAGGACATGCCAGGCTGGGGATGAGGATAATTAGAATCGAAAAAGTCCAATGAGCAGGACAGTCTTTCCCTTGATGGGTCAAATCTGCACCTGAGGTGACAATGTGCTTGGTCTCAACTGAGCCATAAAAAAACCCACGGTACCTGGTAAGAGTGTATGAGCAAGTGACTTATCTGTGCAGGGCAAACCCCTCCTTTCCAAACTGATCCCTGTTTGCAGTCTGGGGACAACCATCTCTATTTCCCCTGGAGCCATTGCAATTTCTGCTTAAACCCAGCTGTGGGCCAGTGGGTGTATTTTGCAGCCTTTATGGCTGAAAAGATTGTCTGCACGTGTATCCCTGCCTGGCCATGGCAGAGCTGCTTCTGAGCCACCCCTGGTTCAAGTAATTTTTGCTTTGTCCATGCTTTGCTGGTAGATGAGGCAGTTATCTGTGCTTGCCAGTAAATACATGATTCTGTTTTCTACAGCCCTTCAGAGAGTTATGTAGCTTGAATTTACCAAATTACACTTACTCCAGGGAAGGAAGATCAGACCTGGAACAGGAGACAAGGAATGCATGAGACACCTGTGCTGCTTTGCTCTCTGCTCTGTATCCCTGTCTGCATTTTATAGAATTTCTTGCGGGAGAACCAGAAACCTGCCCTCCAAGAGGGGGTGGTGGTGGTACTGTTGCCGAGGCTCCAAGCTTGCAGATTTGCAGAGGCAGCCAATGTGGCAGCCTTATGCAACGCCTGCTGAAATGACGCCTGTTTCCATACTTAGTAGCTTAGTTCAGCTTGCACACTGGCTACAGATTAGGGCTGACTCTTCCTCTGCATTTTTCATTTAGACTTTTCCTCCAGGCATGTTAGGTGCAGCCAGCATGACGCCAGTTGCCTCTGCAGCCCAGTGGCTTGGCCAGCCTGCCACGGGACCACCGGCACGTTCCAAACCCTGACCCATGGGAGAAAGAGCGTGGCTGCCTGCTGCCTGATACTACATTCTGCAAACTGCAGGAGCTCTTGGCTTTTTCTTGCAGCCTCTCGGAACAAAGGTGCTTCCATCAAATCCTTGTGGCTTCCGTGCAGGCTGGTGCCATGTCCAGAAATAGGTTTTAGTGCACAAAATGCAGGCTACCTACCCCTGGAGGAGCCCAGATCACCTACATATATGGAAAAAGCAAAATTGCCCCCAACCCACATTATATAAATGCTATTTGAATTTGAGGCTGGCAGGGCTGATGGGATTTCTGTCTCAGTTATTTTTCCTCTGAAATAAGGGCAGTGAAGCAGACATCACACATGCACTGTGTATGATCCCTTAGCTGTTTTTATACTTCATAGTGAGCAGAAACCCAGTATTCCCATACATCATCAACCACCCCCAGTGCTTCACTGCTTGCAAAGCTTCTCTGATGACCTACAGCCCTCTCCCACAAGCTTGTTTCTGCTGTTATCATATTTATAACTGGCTTCCTCTACACTCGGCCTTTAGAGAGTCCTGGGTGCTTGCACTTCTGTTTTCAAATGAATAGAGGAAAACAATGCTGTAGACAACTTCTTCACATGCCTGTGTGGAGAATCAGATGCACCTTTGCAGCGTGCTTATAAAAATAAATGCCCAGCTGCAGCTTTAGAGAGTCAAGAAAGAATGATGATAAAAAAAACTTCAAATAGCTTTTGCCCTGGCAGAAAGCCCAGAAATAGCTGCAAGGACAGGCTGCCCTTTGGGAGATGAACGCTCCCCCACTGCTGCTGAGCTTCACTGGTAGAAAATGTGGTTTTTTTCTGATTTAACCAATTTCACACAGTGGTAGACTGGTCACAGCCACCTCTCTCCCCCAGCCTCAAAGCCATGCTGTCTATAGACAGGAATTGTGCCTCTTGAAAAAAATACATTCCTTGTCTTGCCTGCATTTCCCACAGCCATGTTTGCCTCACTGTTCAGATTTTGCTGGGTTTTTGGTTTGTTGTTTTGAGTTTTTTTTTGTTTGGTTGGTTTTGTTTTTGTTTTGAGTTTTTTTAGGCATAGTGCATCTTCTGTTCTTGGCATATCCATATAGTTCCTCTGTTTTGAGATGCCCCTTGCTTTCTTCACCCTCACATTCTGTAGTCACTCCTCCACTTACTAAACCCGCTTCTAATTCAGAAAGCACTTCTTTTATTTGGGGTGGGAAATCTATACATTTTTGTCCAAAATAACATCCGTTTTCTTTACCTTGCCATAGGCTCAGGCCTTCAGAAACAACAGGATCTGTATTGGTCTTCCTATAGGAATAATTTACATCTTGTGAATACTTTTTTTTCTTAATACGGTTCCAGTAGGAACAATGTCCCTTCCTGTGTCCTCCTGCTGTTTTGACAGCCCCACTGTGCAGTCCAGCATGTGCATTTCTGTTACACTTCACCCCCAGTGCAAAGACAGTCTTAGGCTCTTACCATGAGCATCCTTTGCTGGGCCAAAAAATCTCATCTTTTGCTCCCATTGAAGTGCTTCAGGATCACAATTTGGGCCTTGTGAGTTAATAGAGGGCTCCACTCCCCCAGCCTAAGCAGTATATTTTGGTTGCTCAGGTATCCCAGGTATGCTGTCTTTGCATTGTTTTTGGTGCACTCATGCAGTGTCACAAGCCACTGGACGAAGCTGGCTCTACCCACATGCTCTAATTTCCCTATTACATAGGAGCATGTTCTCCAAGTGCTGTCTGGACACTTCTCATTTTTCCTTTAGCTTCTCTTTTCCTCTCTTTTACACATATACACCCTATTTAAAAATGGCAGGGAGGGAGTTCCAATCACAGCAGATGTGTCCATTTATATAGGGCAGAGAATCTCCTAGCTCTGTAACTCCTCTGCATCTCCTTGCAGCGTGTGGGCAGTCAGAGAAAGAGACCTAGTCTTTGCCTCCCATTAAAGGAGAGAAATGATCTTGCTGGCACTCCAAAGTGCAGCTCAGGACAGACCACCTTGGCTAGATTACCAGTCAGCCCTGCCAACAGCTCATTCATTAAGAAAAAAAATACACGTAACCCTGTAGATGGCTGCAGAGCAGCCTTCATGCTTTTTATTTCCCCTGCCCCCACCAGTTAGTGATTGGCACTGTTAATCCCATTTAATATAACTATGAATAGACATGTAAACTTTTAATCCACTTCAAACCTAACTAACCCTTCATTGGAAGGAGTTAGATGTTTTGAGCTGTGAGCAGTCATTAAACAGCCTCCCTTCTTTTACATGCCTCATTTTCAGTTGAATTTATGGGTATTCTTGTCTCAACATGAAAAATTTCTGTGAATTATTCAAGGTGCTGGTGTTGCGCACCCTTTCTACAGTAACCAGTTCCTTACCCTGGGGTGTTGTAGGTACTGATTTTGCATTGATCATCAGGAAGAATGAAATTAAGTCAGTCATGAAAGAGAGACCCAGGGCTGAGATTCCCAAATATTTTCTAGGACTCTCCCCTGATGGTTCCTCCCTACAGCTTTTTCAGCATTTTAAGTGTTATTTCCCTGAGTGAGTTTCATAGTCTGGCTTTGTTTGTTGGCAGCTAGGTTTGTAACTGCTACATCATTTCAGAGGTGAGAAGTTGGGTAATTTGTGTCCCAAGCAATCATGTTTTTTTGGTTTACATTTGCCATCCTCCCCTCTGCCAGTACACATATTATGCTGATAGTAGCTGTTGCTTTCTACACTAAAGAAGTGAAGACTTCCTGACCCAGCAGAGGCTGTATTGGTTTGCATTAGCTTGTACCTGTCCAAACACATTTCCCTGTGTGCTTTTCATTCACATAACAGAGGAAGCAATGCAACATTAACTGGCTTGATGGATCTTACGATAAGCTAGCTCAACAATGAGCATCTGGGAATGATTCTCTTCCCCTAAACCATTTCCCTGGAAAGGTTCTACCACATTAATAACACTCCAGAGCTTTTATTTGCATTTATATTAATGCTGGTGATGCCATTCTGACTCCCTGCTGGGTGTGGGCGGAGATGCGCTGTGTGATGGCACCCCCTTCCTCCCTTCCTAGCTCAGCTACCTCTACTTTCTGCTGCAGGAGGCTCAGCTGGTGTCGCAGAGCTGGGAAGAGAGCCAGCAGCCCGATGAGCTCAGCCAGCGCGCGGCCTGCGGCCCTCGCCCTGCAGCAGCAGGACACCTCCCTGCACCTTTGCTGGCAGCTGCGCAGGAGAGAAATGCCGCCTGGCAGGGCTGAGGTTTACAGGCTGCAGCGTGTTACCTCCCAGCATGGTAACCAGAGGTATGGCATCTACTCCTTCCCTCATCCCCCTTCTGTTTTACCTGGGGCAGAAAAGTCTGGCTGATGGCCTGTGTTGCTCTAAGATAGCCACCTCCTGTGGTCCCAGCACAACCAAGGAGCTGGCCTGCACTAGGCATGACCAGACCATGACATGGGCATGGGAACGTGAGAAGATGCTTAGCTTTACCTTATCACAAGCACATGTCACAGGCTGGTACCTATTCTCCACATCTTCTCTGGGCAACCTGATCCAGTGCCTCACCAGGCACCAGGTTGGGTCTCACCAGAGCAGAGTACAGGGGGAGAATCATCTCCTCCCTTGACCCATTGGCCACTGCTTTTGGTGCAGCCCAGGATGAGATTTGCTTCCTGGGCTGCAAGTGCAACACTACTGGCTCACACTCAAGTTTTTAATCCACCAAGTCCTTTTGCGGCAGGGCTGCTCTCAATCCACTCATTGCCCAGCCTGTCTTTGTGCTTGGGATTGTCCCAACCCCAGTGCAGGACCTTGCACTTGGCCATGTTGTTTCATAAGTCTTGCGTAGGCTCGCCTCTCAAAGTCTGACAAGATGTCCCTTCCCTCAACATCACCACACAGGTTGGTGTCATTGAACTTACACAGCGTGCACTCAGTCCCGCTGTCCATGCCGCTGCCTCACCAATTCCTAATCAGCACTTGAGGCTAACTAAAGCTTGGCTTAGTCCTTCTATCGACTCTTTTTTACCAAAGGAAAGACACTTTCCGTCTTCTTAGGTAAGGAGCAGGGAAGGGCTGTGGCGGGAGCTGCCCAGGACATTTAGTGGTTTAGCAAGGAAGTGTTTGGAACAACACTCCCACCTGCTGGGCCTTCTAGTTGTTGCAGCGAGGAACTGATCAAGAGTACGATAGAAAAAGCTTCCCTTAACGCAGCACCACAACCTCGTTACTCGAACTTGAGGCGGAGGCAAATATCTGGGTCACACCTCTCCCGGCTACGGCAGCTGGCAGCAGCCAGTGAGCTCCTGTCGCGGCTGCACCTCAGTGGAGGATCAGGTGTCAGCACCCAAAGGACAACTTTCTCTGCGTGAGAGCTCTCAGAGAGTAGGCAAAACAGGAGTCATCTCCATTCCAACCTGCACTCTTGGAAGGCCTGAGCATGTTGGAGGGAAGATGTGTCAACCTGACTCAGAGGTCATTCAGACAGCTGAGTCATCCTAACAAGAGGGATGCTTGTCTCAGAGTAGTGATGTGGTTTGTCTTCATCAGTCATGGCCTGTCACTATCACTGTTACAAAAGGCTAAGAGAGGCAGGGTCTGCAACAATTATTTAATCAAATGATGTATCAAGAATTTTTACAACTGAAAAACCTGCCTGAGGCAGTAATAAGAACAGAAACTGCCGGGCTACTCAGTGTTAAAGAACCCTTCCCTTCCAATGGTTTATTGCTGCTGGTCCAAAACATTTCTCCATTCAGACGTGGTACTTTAAGTGCTCCTGCCAAGTTACACAGGTGGCAGAAGCTTTGCATCCAGAGGAAGGGGAGCAGATTTATAGTTGGCTCGGTTCACCCTTCTACGTGAAGAAGGTAAAACGTGTTGGCTGGAGGGTCATTACAAGGACAATACATCTCAGAGCCAAGAGAAGCTCTGTGGCTCTAGCTGGCCAGTAGCAAGTTCTGCCCAGAGGCAGAGGTGCTCTGTAAGTGTCACAGTCTCCTGAGAGAGGCACGTCTCCAATGTCCCATCTCAAACACACTGAGGAAATGGCCAGTCCTGTGTGAGAAGCACTGGTCTGCGGAAAGGCTGGAGCTGCAAGAATCCCTGTCACCTTGTTTACGGTCTCCCAAAGTATTCTCTTTCAAATTTACGGAAATCTTCCTCTGTAAAGACAGTGCCCTCAGGCTTCTTCTTTGCCACTTTCTTTGGAGGCTGATCTTTAGACTTTCTGCCTCGGTTCTGAGCAAGAACCTTCAGACAATACAAAAGAAAAGAATGACAACTGTTATCCAGACCAAACAGTGACTTTTAAAGCTCACCTGCTGCTCACCTGCTACAGCCTTCAAATACAAATGGGAGGAAATCACCAAAGTTAACCAAAGCAGGTCACTGGGACAGTAATTACCAACTTAGTATTTGGAATAAAATATGAAAGGAACTCTCTGGTAACTATCACAGAAATAGAAACATGGATTTCAGTTCAGACCTTTCTGATACTATGACCTTTTATCTGGTCTCTCCATAAGACAACCTGAAAACCCAACAACTTGGTGGAATTCCCTCAGCATTTTCTAATACACTATCACCTCTTTTCACAACCTCCATCCAGTCTAAGAAACACTGGCTTAAAGCACTTTGATTTGTTTATTGAAGTTAACAGCCTGTGTATGATAAAAACAGCCCAAGATTCTAGCAGTGTCAGCTATTTTCCTCTTCAAATGCTGGCATGGGTCTACCTTTTGGGGAAGCCCACAGGTTACATTGTCAGGTTATGAGAAACATCATTCAAGATGCTGTGACATTCCTATTGCATGAGCAGCACATCTGGTTCCTTGCTACACAGCCTCCAGCTACAGAGAAGGCCAGTCCAGTTTGATCAACAGTAAGGAGAAGGTCTGAACTAGGGCTTCCTTGCCAGCTGAAGATACAAAAAATATTTGGTAATTAATAAAAGTCAACCGCTGTCAGTACATTTTAGCTTATATCAGAGAACATCATAGGCAACAACACACCAACAAGAATATAAAACTTAGTAAATTATTTTGCACACAGAAATTTCCCAAGACAACTTGCATACAGAAACTTGACTTCTTTGCACGGAGTCTAAGGTGGAAGATCTGGGAATGAGATCTTCAGATCTGAACCCCCAGACAAAGAACCGAGAATCTTACTTGTTCTGTGATGGCTTTGTTTGCAACAAATCGTCCCTTCAACATGTATTGCAGGTTTTCCCTTAAGTGATTCACGGGCTTCTTCTTATGATACTCCTCTAGGGCAAAGCAGAGTGGGACAAAACACATCAGCTGCTCATCCAGACAGTACATGAGGAAAGACACAGGAGGATCAACAAGGCCCCTGGAGAGACACCGCTACAACTGAGCGATAGGGAAGATCAGGTTGTGTTTAACTGGGTGACACCTGAAGGGCTGCCAGGAGGATGGGAAGGGATGGGAACAAGCGACCGAGAAAGAGGCTGCGGAACACAAGGGGACCCGGTGCGAGGGTTGCGGAGTTGCTTCTTCCTCCCACTGAAGCCGGGCCGGGGACTCACCTATCGCCGACTTCACGACTCTGCCTTTAACCGTGGCCTTGTTCCTTTCAGGCCTCGGCACCCGCTTCCTCCGCCTCGCAGCGCCCGCCGCCCCGCTACCATGCTGGCCCCCACAGACTCCCGAAGGGGCCCCTCCTCGGCCTGCAATGGGAAAAGGGACGCGATTAGTGCCGCCGTGGACCGGGAAACCCGCTCCCCTGGCGCCCACCGCCCGCAGGCCCACCCGGCGCCTCCAGCAGCTCCAGCCCCCTCCGCACGAGCGAAGCCGACATGGCCGCGCGCCTTCGCCGGTGCCCGACTTCCGCTCCCCGCCACACTCCGCCCCGCTGTCACGGCACGGGACACACTTCCGGCGCCGCGCGCGGGCCGCCGCGCGTGCGCGGGGAGGGCTGGGGAGCGCACGGCCAGGGGCGCTGTGGCGCCATCGTGTTGTCAGGGGCTCCCCGCAGAGCCGCCCGGAGCGGCCCGGGGCGCTCGGGTTTTGCTGGCGGCCCGACCTCACCGCCTCTCTGCAGTGTGTGGGCCGGCCCGCTAGCTCCTTCTGTTACACCCTCATAGAGCCATGCGGCGCGGCCGGGGCTCCGCGGGGGCCGAGTCGTGACGCGGGTCGGGGTCCCCCCGTCCGGGGTTGGGGTGCTCCCTCCGGTCGTGCCCGCGGCGGGCTCCGCTCAGCTCCGGGGCCCCTCCGCTTGCTGGACAGCGGCCGGTCCGCACCCTCTGACCCGGCGCGGCCCCGCCCCGCGCTCCCATAGCTACGGCGGGCGGCGGCGGCCATCTTGGCGGCGGCGGGAGATGAGCGGCTCGAAGGCGAGGACGGCGGCGGCGGCGGGGCCGGAGAAGAAGCCGCCGCCTGGCACCGGGGGGCCGCTCAGCCGCCTGCGGGGCCGGCGCGGATCGGCCGACGCGGCGTCTCGACCGCCGTGGACCGAGTCCGAGTTGCTGGCGCTGGACGCTGTCCGGCCCGAGCACGTCCTGGGGCTGTGCCGGGTGACGGAGAGTGCGTGCGGGCCGGGGAGGGAGGGGAGGGGAGGGGAGAGAGGCACCGAGGGGCCCGGC
>JANHGL010015503.1:10895-21723 GCA_024611195.1 Ceyx melanurus | reverse complement strand
CTTAGTTGGATAACCAAAAACTAAAACTTTAGCTAAATTTTAATTTTCATTCTTTATGTATTTTCTGTAGTGTATCTCAGTAAGTTTCTGGCAGTTGAGGTACCTAATTTTTTATTCTTAGTTAGCAAAAGATGCAGCTAGATTTTAAAGTCTATTAAAGTGAACAGTGCCATTAAATTTCCTTTTGAATTATTTTGAATCCTAGTCATCTTAAATGATGTTTGTCACAAATAACTAAAATGACCGGCAACATTAGTAATTACAGAACATGCACATGAAACAATCTATTAACTAAGATCTGAAATGACTTTTTGTTTAAGATAGAAGACCTTCAATCTCACATAATTTTCACAAGAAACATTTCTGACTGTGAAGACTGAATGGTATTTTCAGGCATTGACTTACTTTGATTTTTAAAAATGCCTATTTTTCCTATCCCTTAACTTATCCAACATTTAGAATAGCTCAGACTCAAGAAAGGTAACTAACCATAAGAATTTTAATCTGAAACACCATGAGAAAAATCATAATCTCATTCCAAATTCCCATTTTCCTTCTTGTCCCACAGTATATCTGAACGCTGAAGGGATTTATGTTATTATAAAAAGAAAGAGCAAGTTTCAGAGTCTAGACATCCTCCCAAAAATACTTAAGTGATCGTCTCATTTACATTTGTCACTTAGTTACAGCTATGACAGCATTCCATGGGGAAGGAAAAAGTTGATCTCTTTTAAAGATTAAGAAACTTTGTAGTTCACATCCAGAATCTTACATTTCACCCGAAAAACACTGCAGTTATTCAGTTTTGAAGCACTGGCATCACATGCTATTAATTAAATGAACTATGTAGTCAAATTCTAAATGGCTGTGGAGTGCTTTACTGAAAGCAGATAGAGGCCAGAGATGAGATCTGATTCCAGAAAAAGAAATACTAAACTTACAGCTGGGTACAGAATGAAGGAAAAATTACTGGGCTTTACTGTAACACTGACTCTAAAATCAACGGGGGACACTACTTGTAGCTCTTTCTGTGGATTGTAGAATTAATAATAGATCAAACTCCTCTACTGAGGATGATACAAACTTTGGCTGCATCCCTAGTGACAACAATAATTTAAATTCACTTATCTTAATCATGTTTGTCTGGTAAGAACCAGCTTTCACATGTTAATATTCCAGTTTCTACACTGAATATCAAATGTCCAGCAGATTGAATTAGGAATCTTCCATCAATGTCAAACTGAGAAGGCAGAGTAGTGTTAAACCATACTTCCAGGACTCAGATTATCACCATGAAAAAGTTTTCAAGCAAGAACAGAATACTGCCTCAACATAATGGTCCTATATCAATATTTTCTGGTGCTATTCTAGTATTTGCTGCCTATTAGCTACCACGTACTTCAAGTAACAACTTAGTTTAGAAGTGGACAGATGGGCATTCTTGTTCCAGCAATCCATGAAAAAAAATCACCATGACTTTGTGTTGTGTCTTCTAGGTTTTATAAGCTACTGTAAACTTGATTAGATTAGTGTGCTATGTATTTGCTTTTTTAATGGAATGGAGCACTACTCCTTTTGAGTTTTAGGTTACATGATCTCAACAATTAAGCTTTCAGGAATTATATTAGAATTGGTTCATAAACCTTCTTGTGTATTTTATCTGTGAGAATGCACAAACAATGCAGACTCTTCACAGAAATATGATAAGTTAACCTGGTAACTAGGTGAGCTCTGAAGAATGAAAATGGTGGGTTCTTTTTCTGCAGGAAATTCCATCAGCTCAAAAATTGGTGGTATTATAAAATTTCTTATAGGAAAATAAATACTTCATTATGTCAGTAAATCTAGCAGTTTCAGTAGGTCTCTGCTTGTCTTCCAAGATCAGAGAGAAGGAAGTGTGGAAGACAGTCCAGAATTTTGGTTAAGAAAGTGACAGGTGGATTTTCAACATGTAGAATCTGTTCCTTCCACAAAGACCAATATTCCATTTGAAAAAGCGTAGCTATGTATTTCTTATGTTTCATAAGGATGTAAGGCTGGTAAAAATTCAGCTGGAGATCTCTCTTTTTTTAAGAGAGCCACAGTTTAACGGCAAGTTGAAAAGCTTGACTAGTTCACTTCCACTTGTGACTTTAATGGAGAATAATATAATTACAGAACATAGGTATAATATGAAGAAGTGTTTTAAAAGTTTATTGGAGTATTTAGAATTGATATGATTTTGGCAAACAGGAGTCATAGTGTAAAAAATATGTGATTCAAAAGGTACAATGGATGAATTTTTCCGTTCCAGTGCTCTGTGACCCTTACAGTAAAGAAGTTCCTCCTCTTGTTGAGATGGAAATTCCTTTGCTCCAGCTTCAATCCATTTCACCTTGTCCTATCATACAGCACAAGTGAGAAGAGGCTGCAGCCCTCCTCCTGACACTCAGCACTCATATATTTATAAACATTAAATCCCCTCTCAGTCTTCTCCAGACTGAGCCCCAGGTGTCTCAGCCTTTCCTCATAAGACATGTGTTTCACTCCCTTAATCATCCTTGTAGCCCTCTGTTGGACTCTCTTGAGCAGATCCTTCTCCCTCTGGAGCTGGGGGGGCCAGAACTGGATGCAATATTCCAGGTGAGGTCTCACCAGGTCAGAGTAGAGGGGGAGCAGAACCTCCCTGGATCTGCTGGACACACTCCTCCTAAAGGACCCCAGGATACCATTTGTCTTCATGGCCACCAGGGCACTCTGCTGTCTCATGGAGAGCTGCTTGTTCACCAGGACTCCCAGGTCCTTCTGCACGGTGCTGCCCTCCAGCAGAGCACCTCCCAGCCTGTACTGGTGTTATTATTCCTTCCCAGATGCAGGACTCTGCACTTACCCTTGTTAAAAGACTCCGCACTTATCCTTGTTAAAACTCACTGAGTTCTTCTGTGCCCAGCTCTCCAGTCTGTCCAAGTCTCGCTGAATAGCCGCACAGCCCTCAAGTGGATCAGCCAAACCTCCCAGCTTCGTGTTGTCATTAACTTGCTGAGCAGACACTGTTCCATCATCAATGTCATTGATAAAGATGTTGAACAGACCAGACCGAACACTGATCCCTGGGGGACTCCACTAGTCTCCAGCTGGACTTGGTACCATTGACCACCACTCTTTGGACTCTATTGTCCAGTCAGTTCTTAATCCATCTTACTATCTGCTCTTCCATCCCACACTTCCTGAGCTTGCTCACAAGGATGTTATGGGAGACAGTGTCAAAAGTCTTGCTAAGGTAAAGAGAGACTGCAGCCACTGATCTCCCTTCTTCTATCCATTCAGTCACACAATCATAGAAGGCTATCAGATTAGTCAAGCATGACTTCCCCTTGGTAAATCCATGCTCACTACTTCTGAAAACCATGTACCTAGAGATGACCTCCAGAATGAGCCGCTCCATTGTTTTTACAGGGATGGAGGTGAAGATGACTGGTCTATAGCTTTCTGGAACCTCTTTCTTGCCCTTTTTTAAGACTTTGGCTTTCCTCCAGTCCTCTGGCACCTCTCCTGTTTGCCATGATTTTGCAAAAGTGATGGAGAGTGGTAGGGTGACAACATCAGCCAGTTCACTCAGCACTCTTGCGTACACCTCATCAGGGCCCATGGACCTATGAATATTCAATTTGTAAAACTGGTCCTTAACCCAGTCTTCATTGACCAGTGGAGATTCATCCCTCTATGAGGCTCCCCTTCATCCAGGGATTAGAGTGCACAGTTCTCAATATGGAACCACAAGGACAGTAATGCTTGCACCTGGAAGAACTAGAATCAGGACTATCTTCCTGAGGTACCCAGATGCTGTAAAAATGTTTCTGTCTACTTGTTTGCACACATTTTCATTGTTAGGTGAGTACCCATTCTGGCAGTATGTTCCATGTTCATTTTGATACTTATGAATTCTGTAGGGGACATTGGATTTTAGTTGTTGCAGACGGATATATATAATCATTCTCACATAATAGAGTTCAGAATTGAACATTTCAGTGAAGATTCTGTTATTTCATATTAAAACAGTATTGTGTATTTCTCTTTAGCTGTCTTCACAACACTTTTTCAGATGCCTTCTTATACAGTAAAATCTGGTAATAATTATCAAACACCATACATACTGTTTACAATAGAGTCATGTTTCTTCTTTTTTTTTTTTTTGATGCATAAAAAGTAGAATGCTGCTGAAAAGTGCCCAAACGTCTGCTATGCTCCATGCCAATACAGCAGCTTAGCCAAATATGTAGCGAGAAGTTTGCCAAATAAAAGAAAACATAACAAATTGGTAATGGTTCCTATTTTGACAGAAAATGAAAATTATACCTCAATGTGTGGCCACTCATGTGGACACATAAAAATGTCTTAGAGGCAATCATTTTACCTCAGATAACACACCCTGACAGTAAAGCATACTGGCAGGCTTTCATTTCCTATAAAAACAGCAACCACAACTTACAAACTGGCCTGGAGGAATCACATAATTTGTGCTTATCTTCCATGCAAATGGCATACAATAATTATATTTAATAAAAATCAAATAAAATAGACTTGCTGTCTTTTGAGAAGCAAATTGCAATTAAGAAAGAATTTGAAAATGTAAACTCACTATAATTATTTCAAATATTTCAATACAACAAATACACTGAAAATATAAACTTTTATCACAAAATACAAAATTTCCCTTTTCAACCAATTCTAACAGTCATTAATATCCCTTAGAAGGCTTCATTGTTTTGTTAATGTTGTATGTGCTTATAGTGAATGTGTGTAACATGTACATTTTGCAATTTATTTAGCTTACAAGTATAGTCTTGGAAAATAAGACTGTCTCTCCTACAGCGGTAATTGATGCCTCAAGACTGTCAGTGTTCAAGATGCACTTGGACAATGCCCTGAATAACATGATCTAACTTTTGTTCAGTCATGAAGTGGTCAGGTAGTTGAACTAGATTATTTTTGTGGGTCCCTTCCAACTGAAATAGTCTATTCTATATTAGAGAACTTAGAAACACATAGCTCAGAAGGATCTCAAAGTATCAGTGAAATCCAAGGACTCAAAACTTACTATGTATGATATTCCTCATCCTCAAGAAGTCTGAAATAGGAAAACACCTAATGAAAGAAGACTACATGGTTTTGAGAATGAACCAAATAGATTGTGACAAGAGAAAAAGTAACTGCAAGTTAGTAATATGAGTTATCCTGAAAGGGGAAAGATTTAGGAAATTATTTTTCTCTATTCTGAAAACAAATGCAAAGCCAAAACATTTGTGTTTTGATTTATCTGTTAAAATAGCCAAAGAATATAAGCAAAAAAACCTGCATTATTTCCAGATAATGGAATTAACAATAAAAGTAGAAAGAAAACTTGCACTTCAGAAACCTAACCTGCATTTATTTTTTGCAACATATATTCAAATAGGCTTAAGATATTCTTACTCAATATATAAGTATAAATAAACATTTTTATAATACAGCTTGAAGTAAGATGATGTGTAACTTACAGACAGTTGAAGAATTTCACTTATCAGCATGTGGAATAAAAAAAGTGAGTTGATATAAAAAACATTCTTCCATATATTATCTTCCCTCATAATCTTTTTTTTTTTTTTTTATGGCGTCATTTCTGACTCCAGTATGCACATCTTTTTCAATCGTAGAATGACAATAAAAATGAGACATCAGAGAGTCTCCATTTCCTGCCAGTGCTGTCTCCTCATTGAAGAAAACCTATTTCAGTAAGATGGCTATCATAGTTTTGTACAAATCCTCTAACAACAGATGCAAGATGCTTTAATCACATTTAGTTACATAATTTATTTTCTATGCAAAAAAGGTTACATGTTTGTGCATTTTAGATTTTCTCCTTATTGTAAATAATTTTTCTTCAGGCTTACTTACTAGTACTAGTTTGGAGACTTTGGGGAAGACAGGTATCCTACTGGTTTCCCTCTACCAAGAAGGGAGTTTTTAGGAACATTATGAGGGTACACCTGACATATTTTCACCTAATAATCTAAGATAAATATTGTTAGAGAAATAATGGTTGTCTTAAAACACTTGTCAAGAACTTTGTTAAAGTTGCAAGTTTAGTAGTAGTTTTGCTATCGTGATGGCTTATGCATACAACTAAGGAAAACACTGTAAGCAGAGACAGCCTTTTTTAAAGGTCTGCTTTGTTGTGTGTGGTTTTGTTTGTTTGTTTTGTTTTTCCCTAGTCACTTTATGTCTTCAGGATTGCCCTTCAAATCATTTTGATATTTATCACCATCTGTACATAAGGTGGGTTCTTTAAGTGGAAGATGAACATGAGACTGTATGGTACAAGATGCTTCCTTGACTGGGAGGTGTTAAGGTCATAATTTCTGCAGTGCCTTATCAATTCCAGTGCTACCCTGCTTCCTGAGGGTCACACTACACTTCAGATAATTTATCAGTCCATCTTCATCTCATCCATCAATCTTTAAAATACTTATCAACCCAAATATAGAGTTTTAGTAGGACTTAGACCTACACAAAGAAAACAGTCTTCTACTTTCCTGTCTTATTTTCAAGTATTCTAAACCAGTGTGTTTTAGCTGACTTCCACTGCAGAAGCTGTCTTCACATTTGGGGTTTCTCCTATGTTTATATTAACAGTGAGACTGTGTTAGCGCAATAGGACTTCCAGAACTAAATAAAGAAATGAAAATCCAAAAAACTCACCATCCTTCATCATTATCTACTTCAGCTTCACAAACCTCATTTTCAGGAGTTTCTTCAATTGCCTGAGTTAACTTTGATTTAAATCGGTCCAACAGTGCCAGTGTCTGAAATTAAATACATGGTTTTAGAGAAGTTAAAATACATTTATACAAAACAACAGGTTTATACAAGATATTTAAAAACAGTACAATGAGACATAAGAGAAATCTTAAAGATTAATCTTAAAGAAACAATGTAGAGATGCAAGTGAGAGAACAAGAGGTGCAGGGAGGGGTGGTACAGAATCAGAGTGCATTAAGAGTGCTCATCAAGAGAACACGCAAGAGCAAGAGAGCACCAATGAAGTGACAAGAGCAAGTAAGGAGGGAGCCACACAGGTGGGAGAGCACTTGTCTGGTCATCCAGTGAAATAAAATAGTATATTTAAGGAACAAAAACTTGCGGCTACTTACAGAATAAAATAGCTCATTAAATAAAACACTGGCTGCTGTTGCTGAATTTTACTATATTAACCTGCTATTTTCTCCTTGTAAAGCAAGCCATTGATCATTCAAGTTTTGAAGACACAGTTTGGTTGACATTTGGTTGACAACTGTATATTGATCACCCTTTAATGTATGAAAATTTTAAAAAATTATAAGCTTCTGACTCAAATAACATGAATTACCTTTACTGTTTCTACAGATATGGGTTCTTATGCTGCATATATTATGTTAATACTGATTTATGTTTGTTATTTTAGTCTCCAGCTCACACTGTCCAGTCTTTCAGTTATAATGAAGTTACCAAATCTCAGGTAACACCTGAGTTTGTACCACAGGTCTTGTTTCTCATCATCTGGAATGAGATTTTAATTATACAAGAATTGTGTGCCTGAGCTTTGTGATAGGAGAAGGGGTTCTTCAAAAAAAGGGCAGGACATAAGAATAAAATGCAGAGCTCACAACTTGTTTCTTGCTGATATTTGAGACAATCCTGGAAAGGAAAGCATCAGGGAATACGCACTTGACTGAATTTATATAGCAGGCTACATTTGATTTGTAGGTGATAGGTTGGCCACCTATGTTGTAAAACACCTGTGTATGGCTGTTTCTTTCTGTTTGGTCAAGTTTTCAAAATTTTAAAGAATAAAAACTAAACAAGAATAGAAAACAGAAATAGGAAATACCAGAAGTGTTTACTAGAATAAAATTTCCTTCTGGGAGCAATCTTAACTTCAGGAGCTTCCTGGCTTTTTAATAGTTTTAAAAACATATTTTAGCACTGCCCTTGGCAGGTCTTTTTTTTTTTTTTTGGAAGATTTTTATGCATTTATTTTATGTATTTTATGATTTAGATTTTCTGCTCTAGATAGGAGAATTTCAAATATATTTTGGCTTGCAAATTGTTCAAGTACTATATATTTCCATACTATTGCAAACAAACCCTCTACTTGCAACATCCGAGGAATAAAATCTCTGCCTAGGCCATCAGAACTAACCTTACATGAAATTATGACCAATCAAAGCCACATTCCTTATGTCTTGTCTAATTTTCTCTGGTGCCAGCATTCCTTTGAATAGACTTGGTGATAGAAATAACTGTGAAGTATCTTAGTAAGCATTTTTGCAGTGAGTGATTAGATACCATCCTGTGGATTGAGTAACTTTATAAATTGACCTTTGTAAAATTGTAAGTTTAGGACTTACAACATCTGGTAATAAAAGAAGGCACATAACTTCCCACTCTCCTTTAAGTCTTGTACAGAGGATGGAAGATGGTATTATGATGTAGAACCAGGCAGAAGGGATGCAAGGCTCTCCACAAGTGAAATGGATTACAAAAACTTGATTTATTATTGTTGAATAGTTCCCAGCAGGGTTACATAAATAAAAAATAAGATCTACTATAATACACATCCCTGTCACCTCAGCTTGTTTTTCTATGATGTCCAGGACATGGTTAATATTAATTTATTAGAAGAGGTTTTAAGTTCCTTGATCCACATCACCAACAGAGCTTTAGCACTCTTTGATTCAAAGTTAATGGGCTTTTGAATGTATAAAGTTTCCATAAACTTCTTAGTTTGGAGCTAAATCAGCCTGCTGCATTTATAAAGGTTTGTCAACCACAGCTTTGAAGTTACTATGCCTTAAGTTTCCAATCTCTTCTAGCTGCAACATCTTTGTAGCTGAATTGACATGCACTTATAAACCAATGAGTTTGATGTACGGCACAGATTTTGTTAATGGCATTTTCCGCTTCACAAGCAGTTTCATATATTTAACAGTTTCAAACATTCCTATTTTAGAAGAAGTGAAAAGTTTATGTCAAACTTCACTTTGCTCATGCTTGCATCCTAAATCCTACATATATCCTAACAAATCCTGAAAAATAATTTTCATTGTATTTAAAAAGGGTTTTGTTTTCACAGTAAAGTTAAAAAATGCTACTGCTTGTTTCACATCACCAAAAGGTATGCATAAATTTAATCTCTTCAAAATAAAATTTAAATGTTAGAAAACCCTGCTTGGACAGACCTCAAGTACACAATCTTGTGTCCTAATATCCCAGACTTATGGCAAGCTGCAGAGCCAAGGAAAGCACGATATAGAAATGCAAATACTTGTAAATGTAATTGAAGACACCTCTGCTGGGCAGCACTTCCTTTTGGAAGATTTTAGTGATAAAACCAATAGTATTTTCATATGCATATTGAAGCTTCACTTACCAGTTTACCTGGATAATCAAAACAAGGGATCAAATAGTTCATATTTATTTTTAGAAATGCTAAAAGGTAAAGGATGTTAAAACTTTAATTTCACACGAATGCAAATAGATAATTTTCAGAGCTTTCTAGAATTTTTTTCTCCAGGTTGTAAAAATATTACCTGATCTTCACGAGAAACCCCTTTCTTTGGCTGCTGTTTGCGCTTGTCTTCATATTTTCTCTTCTCCTGCAGGTATTCTTCAACAACACTATTTGAGGCAGGTTCTTCCTCTGAATAACAAATTAACATTAGTTTTATGAATTTGTATCATTTTGGAGAACGTTTGTAACTTCTGAAATATGAAGCAAAAATTTCAATAAAATATTTCAGCCGCACTGCTTTCTCAGCAAGTAGAATGATTTGCTACTTGCTGAAATGAAAAACACAACACTGTACTGGGCAGACAACAAGGCAGAGTCCAAAATTTTTTGTTTTATTTTTATTTTACTTTGAAGCCAGGGAAAGCAGGTTAACAGAAATAAAAGCTCTGATGTAAGATGAGAAATTAAAACTGTTGAAATTCTTTTAACAAGTTTGCTTTCATTTCTGAATATCTTTCCTGAGACAGCCAAATTGTTATGTGTTTTGTGACTATCTGTTACAGAATACACAAAAACAGACAAATACAGTTTTCCTCTTTTGTAGGCTGAAGTAGTCACAAATCACTTCCTTGACCTTGCAATAGGGAAAAAACAATGTTACTTTAAACAGAGTTCATATTATCAATCAGGAAAACCCCTCTTAAGTAACAAAATAACATCTAGACTAGTTAACAGCTCCTCTCTCTTAACAGTTTTAATACTCACTTCCTTCTGAATAAATACCCACTGCCATGACAAATTAGCAATTTAACAGGACAAAAAGTCAATTTGGAAAGTAATCAATGCCAAGAATTCCCATTTACTTCCTTCTGAATAGCACTAAGACATTTCACAAACTGATTTAGTATACTTGAAATTATTTTACACATATTTACAGGATTGATATTCCTGATAAGAAACAGATGATTAAAACTTCCAGATGTCCATTGCAAATGATGAACAAAAAATATTTATGTAGGAAATGATCTTGAACTTTAGTATATAAACTGTTTGAATTGTAAATCTAAATCAAATACTGTATCAGGGATTTTTTTTTTAGTTGAATGGTGGGAGCTACAGAGAGAAAATTTCTGATTTCAAATCTAAATTTCTCTCTCACCTAAAATTCACCAGAGAAGAATGTTCTTGAAAACTTAGGAAAATGCAAGTCTCAAGCTCACCACAAACATTTAATAGCAAGTTCGCTGATGACACCAAAGTGGGAGGAGTGGCTGACACAGCAGCAGGCTGTGCTGCCATCCAGAGAGACCTGGACAGGCT
>JANHGL010015502.1:0-10153 GCA_024611195.1 Ceyx melanurus | reverse complement strand
AAACGAAAACGGGAGGGAATTAAAAAAAATGCTCAATTTGCTGGTCCAGGAGGTGAGCGGGTCCAGTGCCCCCCCCCCCCCCCGGTGTTTTATTCAAAGCAAGCCGCGGTTTTTAGTGTTATTTATTTACCACACATGCTCAGATTTCAGGGATAAAACACAGAAACAGTGCAAAGTAGCCAAGCAGCACTTTGGACGCTAAAAGCATCCACGTTTGGATCGCCCTGGTGCCCGCAGGGGCTCCGCGGCTCCTCCCTCCCTCCCTCCCCCATCAGCCGGGGCCAAGCATCGATGAGCACCGGGGGCTCCCCAGCTACAGCAGCAGCAGCCGGGGGGAGGCACCAGCCCCTCTGACACAGCTGGGCGCTGGGAGGACAAAGGGGATTGGGGGGCGCTGGGATTTGCCTCTTAAGGGTGTTGGGAAACTCGGGAGAGATGTTCTGCTGCTCTGAACCCTCTCCCCTGCTGGCACGTCTCTCCTCACACTGATCCTGCTCAGGAATCTACAGGACAAACCCTTTCCCTACCAAAACCCATCTCCCTTTTGCCGGAGAACACATCAGACCCAGTCCTCAGGCCAGGCACAGAGCCCTCCCCTAACCCAGGCACCCTCAGCAGCACCTCTGCCCTTCACCTCCTCCAGTTCCCAGCTCGGGAACAAAGTCCCAGGCTGAGCTGCTTCATTGTCTTCTAAAATTCAGGGTGTTTTGTTAGATTCAAGATGTTGGCATCTACAATAATTCTAGTATTAAAAAGAAACATTATTTCACTTTAAATAGGATTGAGATAAAAGAGCAGCGAGACCAAAAGTTGATCTGTTCTTGTCAGCAATCAGCTAATAAGTAACTAACTCATCTCACTAATCTGACTGGTTTGAAAACCCTAATCCCTCAGTTTTTCCTCCACTTTGAAATCAATTTAGGTGGCATTTAATATATTACTGATGCCTGGGAGTTTGTTTTGTTGTTGTCAAGATCAGCCTGGTGAGGTTATGGTTGGATTTGATCTTCATCAAAGATGTTTTCTACTCTAAATAATTCCATAAACAATCCTCACCTTCACTAATTTCAGGTTGCACTGGCACCTTCGGAAACAGCAAAACACAACTGCAAAGTCAATGCCAACTCTAAAACACCCACCAGCTTCACTTCCCACCTTCTGCACTTGAGAAGTTTTTCCTACAGTCAGCAAAGTGGAAAACACCTCTCAGGGTGTGGAGAAGATGGGATGAAGTGGCCCATTGCTCCTGCAAAGGCCCAGCAGTGCCTCACGTGGATAATCCAGTGGGGATGGACTGGAAAAGGCATCAACTAAAAACCTCTGAGGTACTCTCAGGGCTTCTTGTGCTCACACGCAGGTGGAACTGGAAGACTCTCAGCCTGGGGAGTAAAGACACTGTGATTTTATTCAGCTTTGACTGATGGTGCTGCATTGGAAACAAGGGATTCACATTTTTTTTTCCTGAAACAAACAGTAACTAAAGACCCAGAACCCCCTCCAGAGCCCGGGACACCAAGCCTGGGATGGAAACACTCCAAATATTGCCAAAGCCAGAGGCAGGGAGCAGCCAAGAAAACCACATACCTTTCCAAGGTATCTTTAATCATTTTCTTGGCACAAAGGTGTCTCATCCAGCCAGCACGTGCCCCTCTGAGGGTGCACAGCAGGCCTGCTGCACAGCACTAAGGCACTCAGGAGGGAAGTCTGATCAACACCAGGGGAATGTTTCCCCCACACAGCACGGGGAGGAGGTTTCTGTGGCAGCTCTACCACAGGGTTCAGCTTGTTTGGCAAGTTGGTCATCACCAGCTCTCTTCCAAAGGCACTGATCAGCTGTTGATCAATTGATTTCTATCAATTCAGAGCTGGGAATGGGCACAGGGTTGTTTGGGGTTTTTTTTCCTCAGAGTTTGAAATAAAATATTTGAGTTTTAGTGACGTAGAGGAACCAAGGCTCAGTTCATCCCCTCAGAACACCAACCACCTCCTGCAGGCCCACCAGGCCCCCCTGGGAGGCCCATGAAGCCCCCCTGGGAGGCCCATCTGCTGCACTCTCCAGTTACCACCTCCAGGACTTAAGGCTTGGAGTATTGTGCGTTACTCTTAAGTCCCACCTTAGAGCAATTGTTTTTCATCAAGAAAGTGATCTTGAATCTAAATCAAAATGCTTTGAAACAGCAGAAATAAATTAAATGAATGTAATTTTGTTTATAAAAATATTTTCTTATAAATCTTTAAAGCTTATAAAAGCCAGAAAATACATTTAAAAGAATCTGAGAGACATTTCACCCTTTCGAGGGGTTGGCTGCAGTTCAGAGAGCGAGAAGAAACAGAGCCCACTGACACTTCAGGTTTCTCATCCCAGCAGGACCTCCACAGCTACCACCAGTCCAAAACCACTTTGGACATCCTTCCTGGGCTCCACTCACCGTGTCAGCTGGTTTCTGTTTGCTAGCAAAGAGCTGGGCTGGAGCTGCTGAGCCAGACGTGGCACGGTCACCACACGGCCGCCGGGAGGCTGAAGCAGAGCTCAGGGGGGTGTTTGTGGTCACTCAGGGGGGTGTTTGTGGTCACACAGGGGGTTTTGGGGGGTTTATGTATGAAGTACATAGGTGCCAGGGTTCGTAACCACTGCTTTCTGAACATAACCTTTAGCTGTGGGGAGTGCAGGGGGTGTCACTCACGACCATCCCACCCCTGGCGTTTGGGTGAAGCGGATTTAAAAAGCCCCTCTAATTCCTGCTGATTATGGGATACGCCTTTGTAATAAAACTAACGTGACCTTGCTGGTCCCTCCAGTCTCTGGAACAGCCTCAGTTGGTCCTCTTGCACTTCCAGGAAGACTGTCCTTCCTCCTGCAGCTTTGTGAACTTGGGCCCCAGCAGCAGCCACCAGCTGAAGCCCAGCACGACGCAGACCACCGACTCCACGTAGTAACCGTCCAAGGTGGTGACACAGGAGCCCCCAGCTTTTGTGCAGAGCTGAAACAGGGCAGAACAGATGGATGCACTGAGTACTTCTGGGAGATACAGAAGGAAAAGAGCCACTGGGTAATCCACTGGGTTCCCCCCCATCTGCTTTTGGTTGCCACTAAGTAGCTCTGGTTCTTACGGAGTTAGAAGGGAGGCTTTAGAGCTCAGCATCAGCGTGGAAAGCAACAGATGCTGGTGGACATTTGGGACATGGGGCTTGCTGGCCCAGGGGGCTGACTCTAAGTCAGAGATGTCTGGGTGAAAGGGAGCTCCAGAGCTCACCCAGCCCAACCCCTGCTGAGAGCAGGGACATCTCAGCTAGAGCAGGGTGCTCAGAGCCTCCTCAACCCCACCTGGGATGTCACCTCCACCACCTCCCTGGGCACCCTGCTCTGACCAGGATGGTGTTTAATTGCAGAACTGGAAGACAGAAGCTCCATCATTCCCAGATTAAACATAGAACACACAACCATTCCTGCTGCTGTCCTGCTTTTGACACTGCCCTGATCGCAGGATCAGCTGGTCCTCTGAGATGAGGTTCAGCATTTTCACTGCTGAGATAACTCAAAATGGGATTAGGAGTAAGGTGGTGGAATGTTACTGACTGGGAGGGTGTAAAAAAACCATCAGAGGAGTGAGGTGAAGGAGGAAGGACTGAAATTCAGAGGAGACCCAGGCACAGGGAACCTGGTTAGTGGCAAGCCAGAGGGAGCCTGGAAAAGCACGTGCTGCAGAAGCAGCTTCTCCTCTGCAGCCAGTCAAAAAAGCAACTCCAAACAAGTCACATTTGACTCCCAGAACACTTGGTTTGTTCAGAGAACCTCCTCATCCCAAAGAGTCCTGGCATTCAAGAGTGAAACAAATCTCAGTCACGAGTATGGTAAAAAAACCCCAAAACCACACCACCTTCCCCCCCCCAAGCATTTCCACCCTTCCAAAGAGTCTCACTGCAGTTTCTCCTTTCAAGCCTTGCTTCCCAGGCAGGTTTGTGTCCTGTGGTTGGAGCTGTGCACAGCAGCACAGTGTGTTCTTTGTTCTGCTCCCCAGAACTGGGAGGGCAGCCCAGTCGGGCTGCTCGGTGAGGATCAAACACAGACTGCCAGGTGACATCACAGAGGAGGGACCAAGGTAGCCAGAGGGGAAGGCTCCAGAAAAACAGAAGGAGCAAAAGCCTACCCCAGAACTTCAGGGATTGGGGGGACAGCCCTGTCAAGGACAGAGCAGCTAGGTACCCAGCTCTGACCCTCAGAAATGCAACCACAGCCTCCTAACAGCACAGAGGACATAGAACCATGACATCATTCAGGTTGGAGAAGCCCCTTGGGATCATCCAGACCAACCATCAGCACTACTCTACAAGCTTCACCCCTAAACCTTGTCTCCCAAACCCACATGGCACCAGTCCACTCAGCCCGGGAAGAGCTGGAGAGCTGCTCTGCAACTGCAAACCTGGGGTAAGATGTTGGTTGTTAGGAGCACACAGATAAAAGCAGAGGATTTCATCAGACAGGAGAACTGGCTCCATCAGTGGGAGCTTTTGAGCACAAGCTACGTGCCAGGAGGGTTTCCAAAGCTGAAAAAACACCCAGAGGAGCAAAGTCATCGAGAAGCAACTGAACGGAGACCTTCAGAGCCTCCCACACTTACTTCTGCAGCAGCTGGACTTCCACAGGTCTGATCCTGTGCCCCTGCACACTCCTTGACAGTGAGGGGGTCCACGAGCCAGAGTGCCACCGTGGATGGCCAGTTGCCCCCCAGGTTGGACACGGTGTTGAGCAGGGTCATGTAGGTCCCTCCGATCAGCGGGTCGCTGACCTTGGCGTTGAAAGCCATGATGGCAACGTACATGCTGTACAGAGTGATCTGCAGGACAGGCAAAAAGGGACATGCAGGAAAGCCCACGGGGCATCAGAGACCCCCCCGAGCACCTCAGAATGCCACAAGAGTGCAAGCTGCCCACGAGTAGCCTGGCCACTCATCTCCAGTCAGCCTGAAATGGAGCCGGCCTCACCCACGCTGGAATGACTCAGTTAGCAGGCTGCAGTCTAAGTCCAGCTCAAACAGCCTCTAAAAATAACACTTGAGCATTTAAAAATCACCTCTCGAGGCACTCTGGGAGATTTAGTGGTGATCCAAAGCCCAAACCAGGCTTTTGGATCAGATCCAGGATGATGCTCCACCAAAAACAAAGAGTTTTCCCTCTAGGAGCAGCATGACATAATTTCTGGATCTGTGCAAGCAGCACACTCAGATTGCCTGGGACACTCAGCCAGGAGGATGGGATCTCTCCAACCTCCCTGGGCATTGCAGCTTCTGGTTTGGGGGAAAAAAAACCATTAAAAATAGAATCCTGGCAATGCCTGGGTTGGAAGGGAGCTGCAGAGGTCATCCAGTGCTGAGAGCAGGGACATCTCAGCTAGAGCAGGGTGCTCAGAGCCTCCTCAACCCCAGCTGGGATGGCTCTGCTCTCAGCAGGGGTTGGGCTGGGTGAGCTCTGGAGCTCCCTTCTGGAGCCTCACTCACTTCCCTGGACACCCTGTGCCAGTGCCCACCCCTCTGCTGGGAAACAACTTCTGCCTTAGTTCTCATCTCCATCCACTCCTTGCTCATTCAAACCACTGCCCCTTGGCCTTTCCCTCCAGCCCCTCTCCAGGCTTTGGAGCAGCTCCCTTCAGGCACTGCCAGGTGCTCTAAGGTCTCCTGGAGCTTCTCTTCTCCAGCTGAACAACCCCAGCTCCCTCAGCCTGTCCTGGGAGCAGAGCTGTTCCAGCCCCCTGAGCATCTGTGGCCTCCTCTGGCCATGCTCCAGCAGCTCCATGTCCCTCATGGGGACAAAATCAGTCCCCAGCACTTATCCCCCCTCTCCCTGCCTGATGGAACTCCCCCCAGCAGAGCAGCTTACCTGGTGTAAGGCATAACTCAGCAGTACTACAATGTAGTAGTAGATGGGAAATCCTCCCTCGTGCCTGACCCTGGGGGTCCACCACACCAAAAATGCAAATTCCAGACCCAGCAGCAACCTGCAGGAAGGAGACAGACTTGGTCACCACTGAAGTGGTTCCTCACACCTGTTTCCTTGAGGAAACTGCCAGGCACTTGCACACACACCCAGGTGTGCTGCTGCCCTGGGAAGCACTGCTGCTGCAGTCCCTTGTGTAGGCAGAGCACTTGATGAGCAGGGAGCTACTGACACTGCACCAGAGCAGCTTCTTCAGCCAATTTACAGTCAGCTTAAACACCCCATGTCCTGCTTTCTCATTTGTGATACCCCCTGGATCCCCCTCGGTGCCCTAGGAGAATTCTGACACATCTTCTTGGAGCTGGAAGTCAGTCACAGGAGGAATCCTGCACCTGATCTGGACACACAAGTTACCAGGCTTCTGTAAAATGAGATTTTGGGAGTTTTTTTACCTGAAAGGCATAGCTTTGTAGAAGGTGTTCAGGGGCTGGGGGCCTGCTGTGTATTTGCTGATGATCAGAGGCAGTATTATCTGTAGAGGAACCATTGGAACTGCCAGCAGAGCCAAGTGCTCTTTTGGGACTCCCTCTTCCACCAGCTTGAGTCCTGTTACAGCATCTGCTGCTGAAAATCCCACCTGCAATTCAAGCCAGACACAAACAGCTGAGGAGAGCAGGGATGGGTTGGCTGGAAATCCACTTTACCCACTGTTCAGTGAATTGAGAACTGTGACAGAGCACAAACCACTTGTGTCTCCCACTTGGTGAGGTCTGAGACACGTTCCACACTTGCACTGTCACCAGCAGTGCCAACCAATGAACACTCAACTGCAAACAAGTGTTTGCAAACCAATTAATGCTAAATTGCCACCAAACTTCTCTTCAATGCTTGTGGCAACACTTGCACTTTGCTGCACAGCCCTGCTTAGCATGAGGGTGTCTGGCTGGGATGTCATGAGGATTCAGAGCTCTGATGACAACCAAATCCCAGTCCCATCACAAGGATTCAGCAACCCTCTGGCATCATCAGCACCTTGTATTCACTCACTTTTGCTGTGAGAATCAAGAGGCAGAAAGTGAGGACTGCTGGCATCTTGATGATTGAGAAGAGCAGCCTGTAGGTATCAGTGATGCCTTTTGTTTCTTCTTTTGTCAGAGTCAGCTCCTTGTTTTCCTTCTTCAGGAGTGCAACCAGGGTGGTTGTAATTAAAAAGACAGCTCCCCAGAAAAACAGGAAATCTGGAAGGGAAAAAAAAAAAAAAGAAAATAACAGAGAAGTCCTTCTAGCTTAGAAGTATAAAGGTGGCCTGATGAAACTCTCAGCTAGCTGCAGTCACTCAAATATGCCTGATTTATTGTCTGTCTTAACTTAAGTGGTCTGGTTTAACACTGGCTGAGCTGCAGGTTGGAAGTGAAAACACACCCATGGTCTACAGCAAGAACTTTCTGAGTTAGGGAAGAGATTAATCTGAGATAATCCTACCCTCTGTTTTTGGGACAGAGGCAAGGAAGAGCTCAGTAAGATGCAGAGGGGAGCCTGTTACCTTCCTGGTCACCTGCAGCTCCAGAACCCTCAGGGTGACTTGTGAGTAAGGAGTGAAGGCTGGGGAAAGGGCAGGGACAGTGCCAAGGGTCAGGTATTCTGCCCAGGAAGGGAACAAGCACAGCAGGCATGCAGGAGACCAAGGACAGACTGCTGGAGGTGTACCCCACCACTCCCTGAGAGAAAACATGGCAGCTGGGATGGATGGGCCTGTGCTTGCTCGTGGGGTCTCCCCAAGCTCCCTGGGACAACCAGAGCTGTCCCTGCTCAGCAGCTCCAAGCTCAGGCAGCACTGGCTTGTCCCCTCCCCTGCACTGGCACTCAGCCTATGACCAAACTGATCTAAACTGGAGGAAAAATCTTCCCCTTTTCATACTGTGAAGTTTCCTGCTGCTTTACCTGCCCAAACTGGCTCACCCAGGGTCCCCTGACACCCAGAGCTGCTGCTTCAGCAGTGGGCACAGGACTGTGGCACAGCCAGTGAAGAAGGAACAGACATTTCTTGCAGCCAGCTCTAGCACCTAAAAAAAACATATCCTGCAAGCACAGTGTCAGGTCATTTGGCTTTTCTCACTCCACCCAGGCCAGGGCTCCAGGACGAGTTAAACAGGTTATTGAAGGGCTTTGGGCATCACTTGTTTTCCCTCTTGTGGCAAAACCAGGACTGAGAAAAGCCCCAGAACAGCAAACCTGGCTGGTGGAGCTGAGAGAGCTCAGTCTGCCTGCACTCAACTACAGCAGTGTCTTGCAGGTTGCATCAGCAGCAGCAGTCAGGCTGCAGTGAGACAGCAGCACTGATGGAGCAGCCACACTGCAGGGAAAGCACCAGAACAGATCAACCAGGGGGGTACCTGCAGAAATCCTCTGGGCTCCTCGAGAGAGAGACCAGACCCGGGGTTATGGAGGGGAAAACGAGTTGGAATGGTGATGGCTGCAGGGGTGAAACAAACACTGCAGTGTTGGGACTGATCTCTGGGGTTAGCAGTGGGATAGAAACAGGATGGGATGGGGAAAATCTCCCTTACACAGCCAGCACACTCACTGCGGGCACAGCTTTTCACCTGCAGAGGGAAAAGAAACTAAACCCTGAAGGATTCAGTGTTCACTGGCAGCCATGCTGAGCTGGAGACTGCAGCCAGAACTGCTGCCAGCTCCTCCTGCCCTCCCCCCCAGCAGCCCAGCTGATGAAACTCAGCCCTGCAATCAAAACACGGCCCCCTGAGCATCTTCGAGGTATGGGGGGCTACACAGAAGCTCTCTGGAATACACCCAGGCAGCCCCAGAAACAGCAAACAGAAGCCACCCCTGTGTTAGCTGCCAGCTGTGGTGGGTGGCCAGGCTCCCTGTAACTCATTAAAAAGAAAACAGAAACCTTTAGTTAATTAAATAAGGCCTTCCTCCAGAAACCAGCTGCGTGGCCAACCCTGAACACATCATGGAATGGATGGAATAATCAATTTAAAAACAAAACAACACCAAAAATCCCTTTCCTTCCTAAAAGATGCTCTTAAAAAGCCTCCTTACAAAGAGGCAAAGCTTTTGGTTTGGGTTTTTTTTTAAGCAGTGATCTATTCCACGATGATCAAGTGGGAAAAAACCCAACCCTTTCTCTCCAAAATGCTTAGGTCAGCCAAGATAATGACGGGGCACGTTTGTGGTGCTGCAGAGCAGCCTGGAACGTCGAGCACAAGCAGCAGTGGGCTCTGCCAGCCTCCTGCCAGGCTGGGCTCTCTCGAGGGCAGGGGTCAACCCACCCCCGGCTCGGAGAAGCCACCTCCCCACGGTACCTGCCAGGGTGACGATGCCTCGGGGCTGGGGCTGGAACCGCAGGTACTTGTTGCAGAAAGAGGGCGACTCGAGGGCTAGGAAGAGGACGTTGCCCAAGAAGTATCCGGCCGTTTGGCCCACGGAGTTGCAGGTGGAGGCGTAACCCACGTTGTCCCGGGACAGCATGGTCAGCGCCCAGCCGTCCACGGCGATGTCCTGCGTGGCCGCCAGGAACTCGAAGAGGAAGAAAGTGACGGTGAGAGCCACCACGTCGGGGCCGCGGCCCTCCCCGTCGCCCAGCAGCGCGTCCACCTGCGTGGACATGTAGATCATGAAGAGCCCCAGCACGTACTGAGTGGGCACCAGCCACGACTTGCGGCGGCCGAAGCCCCGCAGGTAGACGGCGTCCACCAAAGGGGCCCAGAGCAGCTTGAGGCTGAAGGGCCAGAAGACGAAGCTGAAGAAGGCCTGGTCGGTGTAGCTGGCGTTCTTGCTCTGCAGGATGAGGGGCACGCTGCCCGCCAGCCCCAGCGGGATGCCCTGCAGCACGTACAGCACCAGCAGCAGCAGGATGCTGCCCAGCTCCGCGCGGAACCCCCGCGCCCCCCTGGGACGCGGCTCCGGAGGCAGCAACCCCTCGGCCTCGCCAAGCGCCAGCCCGTCCCCGCACAGCGCCAGGGCGGGCGGCGCCTCGCTCCTCACGTCCAGGCGGTGCTGGCGGTGGTGGCTCCCTGGCCGCCGCTGCCTCCCGCCCTCCGCTCCTTGCTCCCTCCACCCCCCATCTCCTCCACCCTCCATCCTCTCCACCCCCCATCTTCTCCACCCTCCACCTTCTCCTCCCTCCATCTTCTCCCCCCTCCATCTTCTCCACCCTCCATCTTCTCCACCCTCCTCCACCACCTTCCATCTTCTC
>JANHGL010015499.1:0-13636 GCA_024611195.1 Ceyx melanurus | reverse complement strand
CCATCTCACAGTAGCAGTCAGTCATGAACAACCTGGCCCTATCGCACGCGCCTGGCATCCAGCGCGGCGGCCGCACGATCGTCTTCCGCCGGGAGTCCGACTACCCCCTCACGCTGCAGTGGCTGCCGGGCGTGGGGTACCTGCGGGGCCCGGCCGTGCCCCTGGCCGAGAAGGAGGCGTGGCGGCAGAAGGGCTATGCCCCGGTGCTGTACATGCAGTCCCACTGCGACGTCCCCTCAGACAGGGACCGCTACGTGAGGGAGCTGATGAAGTACATCCAGGTAGGTCGGTGCGCAGGGAAGCTGTGGAATGGTGGTGCTGTAGGACCTGGGTCCACCCGACTGCCCCCTTCCACCTCTCATTAATGGGGATTTTTTTGTCCTTGTTTTTAGCCAAGACACGAGTCGTAGCGGGATGCATGCCGACTGCAAGCTGGACTGAAAACTAGTTTTATTCCTTTCCCAAAGCATGGTCTAGACTACACCGCATGCCAGTAGGTAGGCCTGATGGTAGCTGTTAGTTGTGGAGTTGGCCAGTCTGGGGATCACTTACTAAGTTTGAATAAGCTTGATCTTGTGAACCAAGTGCTACAAGTTGCTGAAATCTCTCGATCTTTACAGTAGTGTACAGTTCTTTACTCTGGTTTGAAAGTAGAGGCGTTCCATAAGAAGATGAGTTTCTGTGTTTTCATAATCTGCTTGTTATCTACATTGTAGCAGGACCATGTTATTTCCATGGTGATTTGTACTGCCATGGCATAGCTGACGGAGAGTAGCTTCATAGGCAGAAATAACATCGTTTATTTTAAGCAGAAAAGTATAGTGCTTTTTAAAAAATATTTAAACATTCTGAATAGTACATTAGAAAAAAAAAGTTTGGGCTTGTCTGTATCTGAAACACCATTCTTCTAGTTATTTCTGCTGTTTCAGTTGGTTGTGATTTATTTATTATGCAAGTTCATCACATACTCAATAGTGAAGGAAAGACAAAATAATTCTTAAAATATGACTATGTGTTGTCAAAGGATGAAGCAGATTCCAGATCAAGTGTCTAGGTTTTCATTTTTAGACAGTATTCTTTTATATCTCTGAATTAATTTTCCTCAGTCTAACAAATGGCAAATTTTTGCCAGGCTGCTGAAACTGGCAGGAAGTGTGTGTAAAAACTTTGGAGAAGTGCTGGGTCTCTGTTAAGTAGAAATATTACTTTAAATACTAATGTAGAGAGAGTTGAATGCCCTTATCTCTGTTTCTGATTTATCTGGTAATAGATACATTTTTGGGTGATATCTTCTCTTGTGTGCTCTACCCCTCTAGCATAGTTTATGCTGCTTTCAAAACTGAGCACCCATTTTCCTGTAAAGCTGTTAGATCTTGGACTCTACAAAGAGTCATAAGGAAAATAACTTGGAGTGAAAGTGACACTAAACGAAGGTAGCTAGAAAGAGACTACAGTTGGAAATTTTACCCCAACTACAAGCTCTGAAAACAAGCTCCAGGCAAACAAATCCGTTTATGAAGATGCCGATTGTTGTTTCAGGTTGACTCCTATGGGAAATGCCTGCATAACCGTGAGCTTCCCAGCGAGCGACTGAGAGACACTTCTACAGCTACTACAGAAGATTCTGAATTTATGACTTTTATTGCCAGGTACAAGTTCCATCTGGCCCTGGAGAATGCCATATGTGATGACTACATGACCGAGAAGCTGTGGCGTCCGCTGCACTTGGGTGCTGTCCCGGTGTACCGAGGCTCCCCGTCTGTGAGGGACTGGATGCCTAACAACCTGTCTGTCATTCTCATAGATGACTTTGACACCCCCCAAGAGCTGGCAAAGTATCTTGATTTTCTGGACAAGAACGGAGAGGAATATATGAAGTATCTAGAGTATAAAAACCTTGGTGGAATCAAAAACCAGTTCTTGTTAGAGAGCTTGGAGAGGCGGGAGTGGGGTGTGAATGACATGACACTGCCCAATTACCTGAATGGCTTCGAGTGTTTCATCTGTGACAGGGAAAACACACGGGTCAAAGAGGAGCAGGAACACAAAAAGTCTCCTGGGAAAATTCCAGCTCCCAGACCTCGAATTGCTCACTTCAACCACATGGGGTGTCCTATGCCAAGCCCTGGGTTTGGAAGTGTTGAAGACCTCTCTGAAGGAGACAGGTAATGTACCAGTACTGTGCTATTTGGAAAAAAACAAAACAAAAACAAAAAAAAACCCCAAACACACACACAAAAAAACCAAAACCAAAAACAAACAAACAAAAAACAACAAAAAAACCCCTCAAATAATAGTAGCTATAACTTGTAATACTGCTTTATGCTTAAAGGATCTCTTCATACATTTCTGGTTTCACTCTATGTATTTAGTTGGTGGTTATGGTAGTTCTGTTAATGCTGTCTAAAGCTGAGGCTGGAGAAGAGGTTTAGACAGTGATGTTGGTTCGTGGTTGACTGAGGAACATGACACCCCCATAATATTCTGCTAGAGTGCTGTGTGACCTTGGGCAGTTTTGTTACCCTTTGTCTATCTTAGCTTCTTTGTGTGTTTGTTTGTTTGCAAGAGGGATGTTTTTGGCATAGTTATGGTAAAGCACTTGGTAACCCTTGGGTGAAACACAAGACTGCTTCCTCCTGGATTATGGTGGGATTATTCTGCTCCCCATCACTGTTTTCTAGTTCAGGGGGCTGAATACCCTGAGGATAACTGGTCTGACTACTGAAGACTAAGGCAAAGTCTCAGCCTTTTCCTCCTCCTTGGCGGCAGTGTTCCCTGACCCATCCCATAATGGGTGGAGATTCTTCTTGGTTCTCTTTTTGTTGTTAATGTATTTGTAAAAACACTTTTTATTATCTCTTGCAGCAGTGGCCAGACAGAGTTCTAGCTGGGCTTCTAGCTTCCTAATGTTCTCCCTGCATTACCTATCTAAATCCCTGTACTCTTCTTGAGTATCCTGCCCCTTCTTTCAAAGGTGGTAAACTCTCCTCCTTTTCCTAAGTACCAGCAAAAGCCAGGCCAATCATTTTCCCCACCAGTTCATCCTATGGCACATGGGGACAGCTGCTCCAGTGCCTCTGAGAGGTCCTTCTAGAAAATTGTCCAGCCTTTCTTGGGCCTCTTTGCCCTTGAGGACCATCTGCCAAGGGACTCAACCAGTGACCTAACAGGCCAAAGTTAAAGTAATGACTTTTTGCAAATACTGGGAAGATTCATGCACTGTTTAGAAGGAAGTTGTCAATATACTCTATCCAAAATTATATCAGTTTGCAGCTTTGTTAATAATTTCCTAGACTAAATCTAAATAAATCTTTAGGAGTGTTAAAATGTTAGAAGAAACAGTGTGTTGAAAAAGTAGACTCCATCATTTCAGGTATGCTAGCCCACAGCTAAGTTCTATGTGTAATGAAGCTCTAAAATAGGTTTTTATTACATTACCCATCCCCCAGAAGGTATGAAAAATTCCCTAAGTGTAGGGAGCTACTTCATCCCATGTTTGCATGCTTTCCAAAATGGCTGACTGAAATTAAAAAGGAAAATAAGCCTGAGGTCAGTCAGGTTGTTTAGGAAAGGCCTGTTTTACAAAACCTGTGGTGCTTGTCATGAAAAAGCATTTTTCCCAGTACAGTTGTGATAGTGACTAATTGAGAATTTATGCTAGTACATAGAAGGGGTCTTTTGGGTTTTGTTGATTGATCGACTTATTTGCTTTTGTTAATAGTAATACCTCTTCTCAGACTCTGTAGCAAAATGTGGTTTTTCCTTATAGCATGCTCTGCAGCATCCTGGTCTGTAAGAGTATTCTCTCCTTTTTTCATAGCTTTTCTGTTCCTTGAGCAGCAGATGGCAGTAGGGGAATACCTCTGAAGGCACAGCATGGGTGCCCCTGCCACTTGTAACCTCAGGCACTGCCATCATTCTCTGCAGCAATCATCAAGGAGTTCTGAACAGTGGGTCCATAATCCCACCTATGGTTGCTTCCCATGGAAGTTTCCACATCTTATGTATTTTGTGTGTTACAGTTTTGTGTATTTTGTGACTTTAGAAAGCAATGAAAAGGATTTATTTTTAGAAATATTTAGAAAGCACTGAAAAGGATTTATTTTCTAGAAGTGGGGCATTTGAGAAGATAACTATAAGAAGACTGAGGATATTCTTTCAGTTACTTAAAGTTTTAATCTGTGGTAGCATGAGAAAAAAAGAAGCCAGAGTGCCTTTGATAACGGAGTATTTTTAAACCATCATAGTTTTGCTAGTTCCATTTTATGTCAATTTCACAGTTTATTTATGACAAGAGGGAAACCAGCCTAAAAGTGTATCAGATTTTCCATGCATACATACACTGCCAGGTGTCTCTTGCAATAGGATCCAATTCAAAAAAAGTCAGCCATGATTCAGGGTAGATCTGTACCTCATGGTAGTAACATTTCAGGTGTATGTAGTTTGTAGATTCAGGATATTTGTACAAGCCTGTTCATCCTGGGATACTGATTTTTTCCAAATTAAAGAATGCTTCTTAAAAAAAGAATAACAGCAATGTGAAAAGAAAAATAACCAAAATATTCTTATTTAATGCTTTTGACAAAAGTCATCATTTGAATACTATAATTCCTTTCCTTTCAGTGTTGTTTCCAAAGAGTTCAGCTGTAAGACATTTTCTTTTTTTTTGGTTACCTACAGCCACTTACTCTTGTATGTAGTGCTTAATACAACTCATTTTCCTACCATCTACCCTTGTTAGAAAAACACATAACTCATGTTGTCAGTCCTTGAAGAAGGTTAATGAATTTAGCTGGTAAGCAACATGATCTCACAATACATTCAAGTGCTGCATTTTACAGAGAACCTTTCAGCAGATTACTTTTTTTTTTCTAATGCAGAAGTAACCCTGTCTATCATCCTTCATATTATAATCTATATTAAAAGCTTTATTTTGAGGTCTCTTGGTGTACACTGCAGAAATGTCCCACCATAGATGATGCTATTGACCACAGAGAACTAACTCCCATGGCATACAAGCTGCATTCTGATCCACAGAGAAAGCAACTGTAAAGTGTTGTGTGTTTTTTTTTGGTCTTCTGGAGCAGTGTGTGGGATCTGTGGGCACTGCTGCCATGCTGGGTTTGATGTCTGGTGTGCAGAGTGAACACAGAAGGCACTGTGCTTGTTTCTGTGATTGAGAGGGAGAAGAAGCAGAAAGCTCTTTATATAAGTTAACAAGTATTAGGTAACTTGTATGGACAGATTTAAAAGAGCATCATGTTTGATATTTCTTTCCAAAATTTGTGATGGGCTTATGTGACTGAGTAGCAGATGTAATGGGGAAGAGATAAATAAATTAGTGCTGTACCTTGAGTAACAGAAATGACAGTAGTAGTCCACGTGGTCAGGAATGAGAAGGGAATTGCTGAACATTGCAGTGACACAGTCCATGTTGTGGAATGTTTGAGAATGAACGCATTGGAAAAGAAAAGCCTACACTCGACCATCTAGTCAAGAGATAAAGAATAGAGTCAGGGTTGAGGGAAATAACGATTTTTTGTCTCTGCCATGTATAACCTGAGTTTGTAATGAGTAGCTGTCACTCTCTAATTGTTTAATGGTTTATGTGGAAAAAAAAATTGATTCCTAAGCTGTTACACATATGCTGACCATGGATGGCTGCTCAAATAATGACTGTGCTAGAATTTATTTGAATAATGTGGGGGTTTTAATGGTTTGTGGTGGTGTGTGTTTTTCGTTTCAGTTGGAAAGAGATGTGGCTGCAGGATTATTGGCAAAGCCTTGATCAGGGTGAGGCCCTCACTGCCATGATTCATCGCAATGAGTCGCATCAGGGAAGATTTTGGGACTATATGCATGAAATATTTCTCAAGAGGACAAGGCAACACTGACCTATCTCTGTAAGAGCTTGGTCTGAAAATTGCATTGAAAGTTGCGACTGCAAATTTTTACCTTGCTCCAAATGTTTGCTTTGAAATAGAAGAAAAATTCTCACAGAGACTTTTTTTTTTTTTTTTTTGTCTGGTGCATGAAGTAAGTTCCTGTTATGATTGGACTTCAGCAGTGGATATCTTAGCAAGTGGAGATCTTGATTAGAATTTCATCTCTGTGGTATGGAGCCACTCCTGACTTGCAGGTGTCAACATGTGGAGCAAAAGAGGAATTTACTCTCCTTTTGCATTTTATATAGTCTTCCTGTGTCTTACGTGACTTCAGAGGAACACCTCCTCTTCAGACTCTTGCTAAAATACCCTAAGTTATTTCAGGGATTTTTTTAATCTCAAAAATATAAATTTGTTTTATAAGTCTTTTATCGATCATTATTCTTCCCATTAACATGTACTTTTAGCTGCTATTAGCAAATAGCTTTTCCAGTGAAGGAATTGAAAAAGACAAACGTCTGTAGGGAGCAACTGTGCCTTATGAAATTGCAGCAATAAAGTCTCTTCTCCCCACATAAGCATGCCTCAAATACTCCTAATTTTCAAGGTAACTTAATAGGGACAGGTCACTTACTCTTCGCCTAATTTTTCCTCTTTTCCTAATTTACCAGGGGATAAGGATGAGAGACAACAGGATGAAAGTCTAAATTATTTAATTCACAACTTTCAACAAAAGTATTTCACACCCGAAATATATTATAGTTCAAAACTAGAGTAAAAATAGTGAGCATTGGTTCTTCTAAGTTTCCATCAAATCTGAAATCCCATCTATAATCTTGACTTCTTGTTATCTCCTTAAAGCTAGTATTTCAGAGGCCTTTGATTTGCTCTTGAGGATCTGCAGCTTTCTGCAAAGACCATTTTAACAACGGTGCCTTTCCAGTGGTCTCTGCAGTTTGGGTAGAAACCTTGAAGTCTTTCCATGCTGAAGTGACCCATCAGACTCTGGTGCCCCGAGATGTTTTTGTTTTTCTGTCACATCTTTAACACAGGATGATCCTGGTCTGTGACCACAGTTTTTAAAGTAAGTGATGACATGTGGGTAGATCTTCCTCATTGCATAGCCTGTATCTCTTAGAGATATAAATAAAGTCTACCCTTCCCTCCCATGTTGGGTACCTTTATGAATTAATTGATCTTGCATTGATGGGAG
The DNA here is from genome assembly GCA_024611195.1 of Ceyx melanurus. NCBI lineage: Eukaryota > Metazoa > Chordata > Aves > Coraciiformes > Alcedinidae > Ceyx > Ceyx melanurus. The sequence goes on along the minus strand of JANHGL010015499.1, from coordinate 6,538 downwards.
ACCACTTCCACTTAATGTCATGGGTTTAAAAGCATGGTCAAATACAGCCACACTATTGTCTGTCTCTAATGGTGTAGCAGCATTTTATTTCTCCTTCCTCTTCCGACATAACTATTGACTTAATAGCCAGAGTTTGTCCACGCCTAAGACAGAATGTTGGTAATGAAATTCTAGTCTGTGGACTAATTTCATTCTGTAATGCAGTTCATGCATTGCTATAGGAAGCCTTAAGCCTGTTAGTAAAGTTAGGACAGGAGTGGATCTACATTCTGTCCCTAATTAAGTCACTGTCTATTGCTTAGCTGTGGATGGATCTCTTAATAAATTTTTTTTCCCCTAAAATTCTCACTCATGCTATAGATATAGATATAACATCAGTATAGGTAATAATAGGCATTTAAATGTTTGCTTCAGGTGATACAACAATATTGTGGTGTTAAAATCAGGGCATTTTGACAAAGGAGACTTCATAACTACCATTGGATTCTTGTAAATGCATACACTATACACTGATCTCACCTGGTATTTTTTAGGAGAAAACTACTTTTTTTATATCTTCTGAATAATAACAAATGGTGGTTTAGCTAAAGTGAATTCATCAGTTTACATTCCTTCTTTTTCAGTTACTCAGGAGATATGAACACCTAAGTGAATATATCTGAATTAATTGTTAAAGTGGATTGATTACTCAGATCAGATTAAGATTACAGATAATGTGTATTCAGGATTGAAGCAGCCACAAAGTGCTTGAGAAGTAAATTAAGATAACATAAGTTAAAGCTGCTTTGGTTCTGAATTTCAACTTCTACTGAACAGTTTAATGATATTTAAATTGTTTTAATGTATTCCTTCAGTTACATCAGACTCTGCATTTCATGTTTCTGTATAGAAAATCATTCAGTCTTCTTTGACTACACGTGACTAATTAGTTACATCTCATAACCCTTTCTTCAAGAGTTAGGAGGGAAAGTCAGGAGGAGAAATTCAGCACATTCTGCTTTTGTTATCTTACCCTGTAATTTAAGTAATTTTTTTTTAGAAGTGTGGTATTTATAACCAAGTCCAGGTATATGTTGCAATTTTTCTGCTGTTGCCAAAATTACACATGCTACATTTAATGTATTGTCCTTTCAGGAATAACAGGAGGCAGTACCACTACAAGCATGTGTATCATACCCCCTGCTTAGTTGTTGATTAGTTATGTCCTGAAGCCTCCCTTTGCCTTCCTGCTCAGCAAAATGAGCATCTTTGTCAATAAACAACAACATTCAAGATATGGTGAGACAAACATATTATCTGGTAGCCAGCAAATCAGATTAAAATTTACTCCTTGGAACCCTGATTAAATAATTTGCTACTTCACAAATAAGTATTCAAATAAGTATTATGAACATTGTGTCTGTTACATAATATTCTATATGTATTTCACTTATTGAACATGGTGCACAAGAATTAAGGCTGAAATACTTCTAGTGCATATTATGAGTAACTTGTATAACCACCAGGCAAACTCAGGTGCAGAACAGGCAGGAATCCCCACCAGCTGGCTAAAGAGTTGTAGTTGCAGCTTTGTTCCAGGCTGCTGACTGACCTCCACAGCATCCACTTCTCTGCAGAGCAAGAACTGCAAAATAGTGAGTAAAGGTGGTTCTACCACCAGGGTTTTGCTTTCATCTCTCTCTTGTTATTTGGAGAAGGGAGAAGCTGGGTCTCATACCCTTGAAGAATTTGAGATTAATTTACATAATAATGCATTTGAAAGGATTGCTATGGAATGTCCAAAAGCTACTGCCAGTCTTAGCCAAAGCAAATTCAATTTATGATCCTAGTTGTCTTTCTACTAATACAAGTATGTGAATGCAGACAAGGAGGATGGTCATTGCAGCAATTAATAATGCTTTGGAAAAAGATTTCTTCTCATATCTGTTCTTGATTGCTAACTGGAGTTCTCACTTCACTGCTATAAATCCAAACAAGCTAAATAGTGACTGAATGTTATCACTCATGTTGTGATTACTGGAAGGCTAATATGATAGACTGAACAGTGTATACAACATCTTTCTTAACCAAGTTCTTAACAGTGCAGGTGCCCATACTCATAAAAACACACAACTAAGACTAGTCAGGAATTTTTGCAAAGATACCAGATACTGAGGATGCTAAAGAGATTACCTGTGTAAATTTGGTAGGCTTTTACAAACTAGGGTGACTCATTTCATTGCTTGTCGTGCATTTTGCCTGTTTACTGTGTGACTAGAGGGAGGATTTGAAAGCTGTCAGGATAGCTTTATTCAGTAGCATTAATGTTCTAAAAATAGATATCTCCTCATCACTGCTCATGTGGAACACTAGTAGATTCTATTGATGCTGTGTCTCAGAATTGACTTGACAAGGTAGGATAAGTTTATGCCCTCTGAGAGGTGAGAGAAGGAGAAACAAATGTCCAACAGAAGATTGAAAATCTAGCAATCCAGGTCATTACATTGGACAAGGTAAAGTTCCAGTGCTCCTGTCAAAACTGTAATACCAAGTGCCATCTATATTTTCAATAAGAAGCTGGGTATTTTATATGGTGAACTGGTAGGCTGTGTTTTCTGTCCTTCAGCAAGGAGTGCAATTTCTAGGAAGCATATAACCTCACTGAAGAATACTTACTTGATAATACATTGATAATCTCTATAACTGAAAAAGAATTCCCTTTTCTTATTTCTGGCACTGTAGTAACATGAACTGAAGGATCTCTGGGTGCTTTGTGAAGGTAAGTTGAATGATTGCCAAGCAACACTGGATGTGTAAGTTTAGAGTGGAAGGAGAATGAGATTCCTGGTCTGCAAAGTGCAGCAGCTAGGGAATCACAGCAGACGTGCTTCTCATGCACCTTGGCAGAGGGTAGTTTTAACTGGCACAGAAGAACAAGTAACTGCTAAAGGTCTAGAACAGGATAAACTGAGTTGACACAGAGCCATCAGGGATATCACTGTTTAAACAGGCTTTGCTATGTTACACAAGTAGCCATCTGCCTCCCTTACCTTCCTTCCATATGCACACTTCAGACATTGTCCCAAGAGAGCCACTCCCTGAAGGATTAGTTGTCATCCATTTGGTTGGATTTAATTAAGATTGCTGATGGATCTCCAGGCACCTTCTGAGAAATAGTATTAATCAGAAACATTCAGGGTGGCAGGTTCCTTTATTCTGCCCGGAGACCTCTCCTGACAGATTTAAATTAATCAGAGACAAAATCCTTTTAGTGATATGACCAGCTGAGCCAAAGCCTGTGTCAGGCTTTAACAAAGTGCACTTAAGATTCAGTGTCTCAGAGTTGGCAGTGAGAGATACATGGCCCTGCAGAGACATTGGGAAAGGTGGAGAAGAATGGAGCTGCAGGATTCGTTCCAGAGATCTGACATGACTGGCATTTTAATTTGTATGCTTTTATGTACATTTTTTTTCCTGCAGTAAAAGCTGATGTAATGGTGAAGTGTCTCAGCTAGAGATGGTTCTGGGGATCTTGGAATGGTTTGGAGCAGATCATTATACTTTGTGGCTTCTCTGAGAAAATAAGGAGACATCAGGTAATTTGCAGTGGAAATGGGCTGGATTTGAGTAGATCTCAGGGATTAGGGATGAAGCTCACAACTAGTCAGGTGGACAGAAAGTGCAGGGTTGCTGATCTCATTGAGATAGCTCGGGATAAGGTAGGCTAGCATTGGAGCTGGGATGGGGAGTGACACATCACAAATAAAATTGCATATGTCATTGTGCTAATGTCTAAACACAACAGCTCAGCAGACAGCAGTATGAACTGACTGGAATCCTAGAAAAACTTCAACTACCAAAGATAAAGTGAGGGTGCCTTACCTTTTAAGGTATCTCCAATTAAATTGGAGGTCAGGGTGAGACAGCTGAGAATAAATTGTGGTAGGTGAGGGCATTATGAAGTTGTAGGAGAACTGGAGTATGTATTCAGGATAAACTTGGGTGAATATACTGGAATTTACCTGAAAGCTGGATCCAAGCATTTGAGAAAGACATGATATCAAATAATTAATCTCTCCCAATACAACTGATTTCTCATCCCTAAATTGGTTTTTAGGTAGTCTGGACATTTTACACAGTTACTTCAGAAAGTGAAGGACCTATGGTGTAATTTTACACCTCATGAAGAGGTACGTAAGACTACAATCTTATTTTAAGGGTGTACTTTATTACAACTTTGTTAACATTGTATTTCATTGTGACGTGGCATCATAATTGGCCTTAATTACAATTGTAATAGAGAGATTCTTTTCAACTCTAATAGTACCTAACTGAAACTTAGACTAGGATTCACTTTTAATTCTGTTGATCCAAATAAAGTAGTTGTAAATGCAGTTAGATTTTTACATGTTCTTTATAGTTGTACATTGAGGATGCACAATGTAGGGTTCACTCTGTGTTGAAGGAACTGGTTTTCTTACTGTCAGCACTTCTGTGCCATCCCTTAGTGTCTCTGTGCTGTCAGCCATACAAAATACAGGCTATAGAGAGACTTGGCTATTGAGTGACACACCTCTTCTGTAGCTCCACATTTTCCCTTAACATTTATGTGTGTCTTGCTTCAGACATCTCTGCATTGTGTGGGCAGACACTGGCACGTAAGTTATTCTGTCTGCTCAGGAATTTCTTAAACCAATGCTCCAGCCCCAGGCTGAATGCCAAAAAAAAAAAAAAGAAAAGAGTTCTAATGCAGACAGCAGTTAACTTTCAGGAAGCTATTAGAATTCTCCTTGTGCAGCTTGCTTTTATCAGCCTTTCCCCAACCCCCTTTTTTCTTGGAATTACTTAACAGAAAATGCAGCTCTTGAAGGTGACTGTACCTGAAGGTGCTGCTACCACTAGCTAATGTAATTTGGAAAAAGAGAAGTTGATTTACAGAGAGTGCAATTCAGCTTCTCTTCTGTCCTAGGATTCGTGTCTTTTTATTGTTCTTGTGCAAGTCTAGGTAGTAATTGGAGCAGTCATATGCAGTACAGGGAAGGGAGTATTGGGAGGGGTAACTAGAAGAGGCAAAAACGAGTAACTGAACCTTATGTGAACTGGAATACCAAAAAATAATCTCCCTATCTCAAATTTGCAAGCTGTCTGAAGTTCAGAGTTGCAGGATGCCAGCCTTCTAAACCTAATTTGAAGGTGTCAGCTTGTTCTTCTCCATTGGCAGCCAATCTCAAATGATAGCTTGTTTCCTGACCCATCAGAAAAAATGGAAGCAGGGAAACATTCCTCCTACCAAAAATGTTTCAGAAATTTCAGACAGACTGTTTGAATTTGGATCTAAAGAGATGGAAATTTGCTTCTGAAGAGGACCAAAAGAAATACTTTCTTTTAAAATGTATTCTTATATCCTTTAAATTGAACTCTAAAGAGTTATTATTTTTAAAAATAATGCAAGAATAATTATAGAATCAGGCATAACAAAATATATTGTCTGCTAGAAATGATACTGAGATTATTCTGGTATGATATATGAGGATAGTCTGGTGATGTTTAGCTCAAGGTAACAAACTCTGCAGTGTCTTTTTAACTTCCTTGACTGGAGAGATGCAAGGGGAGCGCTTTAGGTGTTACATCTGTAACTAGGAGGTTCAAATACATCAGCAGCTAAAGTGATGTCCTGTGGGAAAAAAAATAAAATTGTTCCCAACATCTTATTTAGTGGCTAGTATTTGACAAGCATCAGACTGTGTTAGGTCCCTAGTGTCTAACTCCTCAGTTGCCTACATCAACTCATGCCTTGCAGAAATCTCTTTGTACCTCAGACAATGTCACTGTGCCTTCTGTGTTACCTGTTCTTTTCAGCTGGGGACACAGGGGCTCCAGATCCAGCCAGATGAGTTGAGGACTTCCAGGGATTAAAATCCTACACTAGGGAAGAAACTTCTGGGAACAAGGGGATTCTCCACTGCTGAGTCGGAGGTGGTGCAGCCTGTTCAGAAGAACCAGTTTCACGAGGTGGTGCAGCCTGTTCAGAAGAACCAGTTTCACTATCTGCTTGGAGGAAAGAGTAGGAGCAATGCAGAGGAGATCCTGCTGTTCGTGAGGGAGAGAAATGAAGGGCTGGGAGTGCCGCGATGCTGCGTTTCAAGCACCAAGAGAAATTTCCACGCAGCAGCAAAATACTTCTGTAAGTTTTATCTGAATTATTGGAAACAATCGTGCTTTGGTCTGCTCCGGGTGCTGCTGCGCCGGGGCTTGGGTTTGCTGCGGCAGTTTTGGGACGCAGATCGCTGGGCCTATGACGGGAAGAGTCACGGCCGTTCCCTGGAGGGGCGGGATGGGGGAGAAAAGCGCGGTGAGGCGGGATCGCTTCGCCGTTTGCACGGGATACGGCGCAACCTACCGGCAGCCGCCCGGCGGGGCGGGGCGGGAGGAGCAGGGGGCGGCAGGGAAAGCGTCCCTCGGAGAGCTGGGGGATGGGCTGTATCAAGAACCCCGGGAGAAACGAGAAGGGCCCGAGCAGCGAGGGAAGGGCGGTGGGAGGGGCTGCCCTGCCGGGTCC
>JANHGL010015498.1:20024-31857 GCA_024611195.1 Ceyx melanurus | reverse complement strand
TGCTTGGTATTTGCCATTGTAAAGAAATGTTTTTAACTGATTATTCTTAAAATATTACTTAGAATAACTATTTTCTTTATAGTATTTTTTTCATTTAAGGTGATAAAAATATGATTTGTTGGCAACTGATCTTAACAGACATTTATGTATTTGTTTAACGTGCTAGGAAATGTCGGATTTAAATAAGTACAGCCCACCTCCTCAGTCATCAGATCTGTACATGGCAGCTAGCAAACACTTCCAGCAAGCTAAAATGATTCTTGAGAATATTCCTAATCCAGACTATGAGGTAAGACTGAAGTACTAGGAGTGTTTGTTCATAATATAGTGTTTGTTTTCATTTCAATCTTCTTAAGATCCAAACTGTACTTTGTCATAAGGCTCAGCAAAACTGGGTGCTTTGGTTGAGGAGTGTACAGAGGAGGATGGTGGCATCTTACATGGTGGTTTGTTTCATTTGGTATATTATGTAACATAGATTTTGCTCACTGGTCCAAAACCTCTCCTTGCTTGAATATTTTAGATGCTAGATAGCAACTTACTTTTCACATGTTGCTTTCTGGCCCTGTTCTAAAGCGTTATCAGTTGTAACAAGAAAGTGTGACAAGTCTGTTGCTTACATGGAATCTGTTAATTCACATGGACTCCTGAGAGATAGGGAAGAAAAAAGGGTTGCATGTCATAAGGCAAGAGAACTGAGCCTGGCACCTGTTTCTTGGAGCAGTTTTCTCAGCACTGGGCTGTAGTAAACTAAGAGGTAGGAATTTCTACCTCTTGGTCCTTAGCCTGAAAACCAAGTGTCTCTGACTGTATTTTGCAGCAAGGAGGGTGCTTATTCTGTGACAGCTGAGTTGGTTATGAATTGTTATGGGATTAGGTTCTCCTGAGAATTTAGAAATTCCTGCCTGTTGTTTGGATATTGATGGTATTCACACAGGAGCTATCTGACTGGGGCTCTCCAGGACAGATAATGGTAGTTCAAATGTGTCTAGAGCACTTCTATGCAAGAGTTTCCCATTATCGTGTCACTGTTGGAGATGCCTGGAGTTTGTTTAAATCTTTATTAGGATAAGTGTCTCAGAGCTAATTCTTGAACAGAAACAAGTCTGTTGAATAAAAAAGTGACTAAAATAAATTCCCCTTCATTGAAATTTCTTTACTTCAGCTGTTAAATTTAAAATCAAATCCAAAATGTACTGATCTCTGTGAACAATACAGCAGTCCTCTTACAGTATCAGTTTGAGTATGTAAACACTTGAGTTTTATCTTTGAAATTATTTTGAGGTCATACACTTTGACTTGAAAACTTCTTGCTCTTTTTGTGTTTAGGTGAATCGAATTCTAAAAGTTGCTAAACCAAACATTGTGGTCATGAAGCTGCTGGCAGGAGGCCACAAAAAAGACTCTAAGGTAAGAAAATGCCAGTTCTTGTGTCAGCAAGATATCCCTCTTTTTTAGTATTATATTCAGTAATATTGCTGTGTAATGTTTTAAATCTTTTCTTTCTAGGTTCCTCCAGAATTTGACTTCTCGCCTCATAAATATTTTCCAGTTGTGAAGCTTGTTTGAAAGACCAGAGATTATTCTAGGATACCTGAAGCATAATTTATGTATCAGATACCAGCTGTAGGATGGAATATCTACTGTACCCAGATATCCTGAGGGGGATCTCCCAAGATAGATATTCCACGTAACAGTACTTTTATCGTCTACCTTCTTTGTGATCTGAATGGCAACTGCTATTTTAAAGTGGTTTTAATAAAGTTTTACAGGTGAAGCTGTTTTAATCAACTGCTTTGTTGAAGACTGTTGTACCTTAATTGATTTTGTTAAATTTTAATTATAATTTATTTTTGTGAATGAGCTTTGACAAAATTTGGGACTGAATAAAAATAATGCAGTAGAGCCTCATGTCTGATAGGCACAGCTGAGCTACTGAAATTCTACTTTAAGCAAAGCCACTTGGACAGATTGATTTTTTGTATTTTTGCCTAAATTGCATCAATTTTTCTCACTTTGCAGGCAGAAAGACTGTGTTCTTTTCTTGACAAGTCCTGCATGCTAAACTGACCTTCACAGAAATTAAAAGCAGACAAAAACTAGTAATTTAGCTCCTATTACAGTGAACTCAGTGATTTTAATTTTACTGAAGTCAGTTGTCCAAGAGGTACTTTTATTGTAGAAGTCATGGCAGGCAGTGAGAAATGGAGTAAGTTATTTCTAGTTTCAGTTTGCTCCTTTGTCTTTATTCTTCATGGTACTAGAGAACCTGTGTACCTAAACTGTAGTAGTCACTTGCAACACTGGAACTCAAAAGACTAAACTATTTTATCTAGCATGCAACTTTATTTAAATCTCCTGCTGTTAATGTCATTGCAAAGGAGGGGTTAGTAATTTGTTCCATTGCTCATTCATTCTTCCATGACCTTCATTCTCTTGCTTTGACTGCAGCTGCTGCTGCTGTAACCTACTGCCTTCTGTAAGGGTTGGTATAGGTAGAAATCCCTAATGAGAAGCCCCAAACCTACCCTTTCCTTCCTGGAACAGGTCTTCCCCCTGTGTTTCCACATGTGAAATAACAGAGGTAAGCTGTTGTGTTGAGTAATAAGAGGGGAAATCCCTCTGATAAGCAATACTGTCAAGTCTTAACTGAGCTTCCAGGTTTGACTGCGTTGGAAAGGACAATTCTTTATTCTGGTGCAGAATGGATTCCTCTGTAGCAATGAGCTGGGAACATCTCCTTGACTGTACAAGATATTTGTGTTTCTCCTAACATAGAGCTGTGCTGTGGAGTAAAACCACTTCATCACCTAAGCAGCACCAGTGCTGAACCAGAGCTGGAAAGCAATGAATCAGCTCTGAAGTGGATTGATCTGCCAGCAATTTGCAGCTTTTTCAAACAGGCAGGAGCACTGTCCTGATGACACCCTGCTTTCCCTGCCAATGGGTTTGCATACCTTTTGTTTGCTTTTCATGATTAATGTGCTGGACTGCTTCTGTACCATTGCCAAGGTATTGAAAATGCTGTAAAGTTTAACGTGAAGATGGTAAACTGGTTCTGCCGCAGAACTGGCGCTGTAAACAATCACCTGTCTTAAAACAATCTTGAACTATGTTGACAGCAGCTCAAGGACATTTCTTCAAAGGAAGCAGCACATAAAACAGAAAACAAGTTCTGCATTGTTTATAGAAGAAAACAGCAATGAGCACCTTTTCCATTTTCAGTAACGTTGAAAGTTGATGAACCTTACAGAATAAAGTGAATATAGAGAATTATTTTTATTTTTAATTGCTTATCTAAAATGGATCACACTTAGGTTTTTGGTTTAAAAAAATAATGAAAAACAAGGACAAAAGTTAGTTTATCCCCAGTATGATTACAGCAAAGACTTTTTCCCTGCTTCACCCAACTAGTGTGACAGACAAAGCTACATAAATCACAATGCCTGATCAATACTTTGTTCAGCTAAAAGTTCTAAAAATACTATATAGTAGACATGCAAGCCCCTTGCCTACTAGAAATCTACCCATCCTAGATACATGCCTGTAGCACTTTGAAACATTGAGAATAAGATTGCGTTTCTTTATGCTTTTGAACATTTTTACACAGGGCCTCACGCCTCTCCTGTCAGTATAACAAGTGTGCTTTGTGCAGAGGTAGTCCTGTTTCTGAAGATGACAGCATCCAGATAGATGGTGAGAAGCTCAGCCAGGGTTGGGTGCTCTACAGGAATAGAGCCAGAACACATTATTTTAAAAGAATTATCTTAAAATATATATAGTAAGAAGTGAGTTTAGGATTTTAACAGTGTCAAGATAAAGCCATTCCACTGGAATACAGTGTTTCACTGTACATTTTATATTGTTAGAATATATCCTCTTTAAATCTCTATTAAATTCCTGATTGACATAATCTCAGATGTATTGTTGTTTACATATTAAGTCCCCTTTACTCAGAATATGGGTAAATATTTTTATGTTACACGCCATTATTTCCAAGAAAAAAATAATAGCCCGTTTCCCAGTATTTGTTATTTAGAAGAGATTATCATACCTCCTCTTCTCTTCATTTACAAGCATCGTTTTCTCTGCTACACTGATTGTAGTAACTCAGACCAGTCAAGTCTGAATTAAATGCTGAAAAAAACCCAGTGACCATGAATTCAGTGATAGATGTCAGTGCTTTTTTTAGACGACTTCAGAGTCACACCTGGCAAGGCTGTCAGTGAATTTTTTATATATTCAGGCTTAACAGGCATGATTTAACTTGAGCTCTGCCTTTCACTGAGTGACAGCTCATACTCTTAATACACAAAAGAACTGACCTTCCACTTGCATGTTTAGACATCCTAAGGTAAAGGAGTTGTAAACTAGTGCACTGAGAAGCACAGCTCAAAAGCAATTAAAAATGTGAAGGCCAGGACAAACTGGGAGGTTAGTGGTGTCTGCTCCCAGGTTCTCAATGAAGATTTGCTCGGAGTTCCAAAGGTTGCTCCAAACACAGGTGTACATCTCCAGAACAGACAGCATCTTCAAAACAGCTTGCTACAGGCAGTGGAGGTTGGACTGCTGTTGAGGGTGCTGGAGTGGTAGCAGAGGCTACTTCTAGGTTACTGCAAGTAAACTAGCTTCTAGTTAACATTCAACAAGTTACAGAAAAAAAGACTACAGAACATGAACAATGTGATACTCCCTGCGTAACACAAGATTTCACAACAACTACAGTTTCACCTGTGGGAGACAGCGATATGTCTCCTAGATGCATAGTTGTGTTTGCCTTCTTCAGAAGTCCACCAGGGCAGATCAGTCATTCTGAAGAGCTGAGATGATTGCCATTCTCTAAGGCATAAAGCAAGCATTTGCCTTTCTCCTTTACAGCAGAAGATAGTGGCTGGGTGGAGTAAAGAGTAGTGGTAGCATACCATTTGAGGTGGCTTCTGTGATGAAAAATTGAGAAGTTTGAATTTTTTACACTCTGAACTTGTACAAGTTTGTGGTAACTGAACCATACTGTACCACTGATACTGTGAACTGAGCCCAACAACACCTCCAGATAAAGCTTCCTGGCTAATCTCTTAATGAGAAGACTCTGTTGTCTGAATCTGAAAAAAAAAAACCACAACCCCAAACAAAAAAACAAGGCCAGAGTTTCTGCCTGGTTATAGGTACTATAAGCTATCAATTTGACTTAGGAGATCCAGGAAAATATACTGCATAATATCCGAGGACTACAGTCATGTATTCTGAGTCTATCTACAATGCAGTAAAGGTGCCAGAGTAAGCACAAGGGTAGACTGCTGCTTGGGACAGCTTTCATCCTTCCCATGTTCTGTCAAAGTTGTTAGCTCCTCTTAAAACTAGGCTGGAGATTTCTCTACTGCACTTCTCATCTACCCCCAATTTACACATACTGTACTGTGACTATGAAAGTCAGACAACTTCAAAGCTACTATTTACTGGTTTCAGTTTTATAATCCGCAGGAAGGAAGGAGTTACTGCAGAGGTCAACCTGCTTTAAAACAAGCCTCCAGAGATTTAAGACTTCCTGTAGTATTATTTCAGTGGTTAAAAAAAAAAAAAATAATCACAAGAGAAAGTTACTACTTCATTTGGATCCTTTGGAAGTCTTGAGAAGATAATCAAAACAGATCACTTTGCACCCATCATTGTTGCATTTATCTGAAGAGGTGACTAAATTGAATCAGGAACCTCCATTGTTCACTATCTCTGTCATTCACGGTGCTTATTCATATCTTCAGAGTTTGGAACTAATGAAAAAAAGGAAAAGGTACAGAAATGTCTTTTAAGATGCAGAAGTGGTTGATAGTTCTTCATCCAAAAAAAAAAAAAATCTAGAACAGAGCAGGAGCAATTTTGAAAGGACTGTTAGTGTATAGTAAAGCTACAGATACTGTCCCTCCTCACCACAAGTTAAACAGTAGCTTCAGTGATGTTATACAGAAAACAGGTCACACTGTCAGCATGAGGTAAAGCTCAAAAAACAAACAGATATTAGCTATCTGTGTCTGCTACAGGATATCATCCAAATTATCATGACAATTTTCAGGATGTGATAATAAGGTTAAAACTCGTTCATATATTTTACCATTTTCAATCCCTGCAAGTGCTGCTTGCTTGTCTGTTTCTGATTCAGCTTCATTCTCATCTAAATTGTAATCAACATTCTTCTCCTGCTTCTGTGCTTCATTTTCCTGTTTGTCTGGAAAAACATTAAAAATCAATTCCTTTTATGCTATACCATAAAGTCATCAATTCTTCCATAGATACTGCTGAATGAAGTGCTGTTTAAAGTAGGTGCTCATGTTATCTTCCCTTTCAAATGGTTTAATTTCAGAGCAACTTTTGCTGTTAAATCTTGTGTGAAGAACTAGAGAAAAGAATTATTTTGGGGTAAGTGTAATAAAATTGAGCCAGCAGTCAGACGAACAGACTGAAAAGCATAAAACAATTTCTTAATACATTAAAGGACAGTCTAAGGAAGAGTAAAAGCTGAAATCACTGCTGAAAACTTGACTGTGGCATTGCTTTGTTTAGGCATTGCCTAAAACAGCTCAGCTTCCCCACTTCTTTTTGCATCTTGTCCATCAAGTAGAAAGCTGGGAATATATTATTAAAAAAAAAAAAAAAATCCGAGTTGCTAACTAGACACAGAAGTGCTATTCTTTGCAGATTTTCTTCATCTGGTCATTAATTCATCTCAAGAAACTTCTTGACTGTCTCAATATTTCTTTATATAGAGAGCTCAGAATTAAATGCAAACATTACTTCTGATTGCCAAACTAATACTCTTTTTTTTAGTTAATCAGACAGAAAAATCTAACAATACAGAGGACTAGGCATGGTCCAGTTAAGAGAGGTTGGAGTCTCCATTTCTGAATGTGTTGCCTTGTGTTGTCTATGCTCAGCCCACTATATCAAAGATATTTTTAGTTATAGACCTAAATGTCTCAAGCTTTTCAAATACTTTTACTGAGAGAGGATGCTCAGAGAATGTATAAAAAGGTCTTTTTTCTACCTTAGACTCCTTTGGCTACAAGGAACCTATGCAGTAAGGTATGATATTTTTGTAGATCAAGCCTGAATGACATCCTGCTCACAGAACTGACCTTTCACAGGCTACAGAGCAGTGTGTTTTCCTGCACTTAAAATGGTATCTGCAAAACATCAATGTCTCTCTATTTATCAATGGTCAATGGATGGTTAACACCTCATGCTTTTCAAATGCATCATATTCTTATAAAGCCTCAATACCAAGAAGCTGCAAGGCTAATTTCCCTTGTACAGCCAATGGAGAGAGACACAGGAAGGCTGCTATAGTGATGCAGAAGAACCCAGTCTGGTACCTCTATAATGCACAAACAGAAGCTTTCATGTGTAAATGTACTATATAGAAGACTGCTGGGGACTGACTAACCTTTTATATCTCACACTAACAAACCTCTATGAAACCTTACACTAAGTCTAGCCAGCTGCCACCACTGCTGCAGAAATTATGCTCTATTCCACACCTTTATCCCTTTACTGTTCTTTACAGTACTTGATGTACTAACCAGTTTTTCCAGGGGGGGTGTCATCCTGCTTAACATCATAATTTAGGAGCTGCTCCCTCTCAATTTCCTCACTGGCAGCCTGTTCTGCTGCCAGCTGTAATGCATCTTGTCCAGCTACATGGTTTTCATCTTCAGATGGATTCAGCTCCTTTTCTGACTCAGGTGGTATCTCCTTATGACCTGCAGGAGCCTTAAGTGAATCCTGTGGGGTTTTCAGCTGACTAGAAAGCTTCTCCTCTTCCATCTTAGGCTCCTGTTTTCTGATGTCAGCTAGGTCATTTATTCCTTCTGAAAACAGTAAAAATTATTGTGTTAAAAAACCTAATGCCTTTCAGTGGTAAGTTAAAAACCTTTGTGCAGTTAATAAATTGGGCAGGTGAAACAGAGAAGTTACATAAAAATTGCAGTGTGCTATATAAGCATCAGGTTTCTGTGTGTTACATTTAATTAATAACAAGAAAACTGGCTCGATGTTTGAAATAGTTCAGGACAAAGCAGTCATACGGACAGATTTGCAAGTTAAATCAAGGCTGCTCCTACTTTTAAAAATGAAGAGAAAGTGCAGGAGGGCTATCACTTTTAGCAGTCACTACCACATCTTTTTCTGCTGTATATCTGTATTTTTAACTAAAAATATAACAAAACCAGCCTTGCTTGAACAAACTCTAAATATAGATTTGATCTTCAATTGCTAACTCCCTAAAATGTGAGCTGCATGCTCCCAAGACTGTAATTTAAGATAACTTCTAAGAAAAATTAAACAATTGAATTTCTATCACCCAGTGCTATATGAGACTGATGCACAAGGACACATCTGTTCAAGTTAATAGTCTCTTGAGAGTTAGTGCCAAATGCAACTATTAGGTTAACTAATCTGTTCTCCTGCATATCATTTCTCTTACCTTCACTTTGGTCAGTGGCAACATGTGGGAAGCATGGATACATGTTTGTTTTAAAGCATAATTTTCAGCTGTTGCATAAGGAGGGGCATCAGGAAAATCACTGCTTCCAAAAGCAGGGTATTTTCTCCATGGTAAATGAGGACTGTGACTGCAGAATTGTAAATATTTGTATTTTCCTTTACATGCAATGTGTAAATTATGAACCTGTAGTTCAAAACCTGAACTCAAAACTGAGTTCAGTCATACTGGTGTCACTTTTTCCATCTTACTCTTGTGTGCAAACTGTGTTTCAAATGTTTGATTAAATTACAAATGTTCTTAAACACTTGCTGTTAAGATAGTGATTTCCATCTCACCTCTAGCCTGCAATAGATCTGTCATTTTTACTTCAGGTGCTGCTTTAGATGGATATTCATTTGGTTTCTGCTGTTCCAAGTCAGCCTGCTTGAACTCAGTTTGCTTCACAGCTGGCAGCTGAGTACTGATCTATAAAATCAATGTGTACAGATAAGCATAGGTCTATATAACTACTTACAGATTTCAAAAGGGAAATGGAAGTTACAGAACAATTCACTAGGAGGGGAAAAAGTCCTAATACACTCAAAAATGTTTGGGATGAATTTTTTATTGTTGATAGAAGTACCATACAATTGTGAATTGCGAATTGTTGGGATGGGAGGCTGACTATGAGCCAGCAATGTGCCCTCGTGGTCAAGAAGGCCAATGGCATGCTGGGGTGTATCAGAAGGGGTATGGTTAGTAGGTCGAGAGAAGTTCTCCTCCCCCTTTACTCTGCCCTGGTAAGGCCACATCTGGAGTACTGTTTCCAGTTCTGGGCCCCAAAGTTCAAGAGGGACACAGAATCACTGGAGAGAGTCCAGCGCCGAGACACAAAGATGCTGAAAGGGAGTGGAGCATCTCTCTTACGAGGAAAGGCTGAGGGAGATGGGGCTCTTTAGCTTGGAGAACAGGAGACTGAGGGGTAACCTCATTAATGTTGATAAATATATAAAGGATGAGTGTCAGAAGGATGGAGTCAGGCTCTGCTCAGTGATGCCTGATGACAGGACAAGGGGCAATGGATGGAAGCTGAGGCACAGGAAGTTTCATGGAAACATGAGGAGGATTTTTTTTCACAGTGAGGGTGACAGAGCCTGCAACAGGCTTCTCAGGGGGGTTGTGGAGTCTCCCTCTCTGGAGACATTCCAAACCCGCCTGGATGCATTCCTGTGTGATCTGATCTAGGTGATACTGCTCTGGCAGAGGGGTTGGACTAGATGATCTTTTGAGATCCCATGATCCTATGATTGTGAATATACATAAATGTTTTTTGATAACAATATAGTACATTTAATAATTTAAGAATTTAATACACTTTCTTTAATTGACTTTCAGACAGTGTTTGAGAAGAAACACTACCTCTTACTGTTTGAGGTTCAGAGAACTGTAACATGACTTTACTGCTGCCCTGCTATCATGTCAGGATCAGATGGTATCAATTACTGTCAGTCACCTACAAGGACAGGCAAACTGAGTTGGAGCATAATATTACTTCAGTTAAGCAAGCCTGTATAAAATTATGTTCAATGCAGGATTAAGAGAATAAATATTTAAATCTTAAATCAACCAACTAGACAAGAGTATCTATTAAACGTGGTGGAGCTTACTTAGGAATGTATTAAATATTGGTAGTAGATACATAGAATCATAGAATGTATTGTGTTAGAAGGGACCTCCAAAGGTCATCTAGTCCAACCCCCCTGCAATAAGCAGGGACATCTCTAACTAGGTCAGGAATCATCAAGCCTGGCCTTGAATGTCTCTAGGGATGGAGCCTCCACCACCTCTCTGGGCAACCCATTCCAGTGATCTGTCACCCTCATATTAAAGAACTTTTTCCTAATGCCTAACCTAAATCTACCCTTTTCTCACTTAAATCCGTTACCTCTTGTCCTTTCGCTACACACCCTTGTGAATAGACCCTCCCCTGGTTTTCTACAGGCCCCTTTCAGGTTCTGGAAAGTGGCTGTAAGGTCCTCCTGGAGCCTCCGGTTCTTCAGGCTGAACACCCCCAACTCTCTTAGCCTGTCTTCATAGGAGAGGTGCTCCAGCCCTCTAATCATTTTTGTGTGTCTCCTCTAGATCCACTCCACCATGTCCATGTCCTTCATGTGTTGGGGGCTCCAGAGCTGGACACAGTACCACAGGTGAGGTCTCACCAGGGCAGAGCAGAGGGGCAGGATCACCTCTCTCAATCTGCTGGACGTGCTTTTTGATTCAGCCAAGGATATATTGGGTTTTGTTTAAGTTGGAGTGATGAGGATTTCAGATCATAATCAAACCAGACTTACTCTGTTTCATCATTAGTTCCATGAGAATGTATGAAATTTTGGTTGCTGCTAAATGTAAATCAGTATTTTCAGAGAGGTTTCCAAGGGGTTCTCTGATCTTTCTTGAGCAGTAGCTGCCAATTTAGTGTCCAATGTTATTTATAGCTAATTTTAGTTTGTTATTGCCACTGAGTTTTATTTACTCTTTTATCAGGCAGGTGCTTAGTATTGACACTGTTAAGTTTCAGAAAACAAAGTAGACTGCTCTCAGCATCTGACCTGCTTAGGTTAATGGCTAAGATGCCATTAACCTAAGCCACCTTAAAGACCCTCCCATTTAGCAATTAAACTTCTATGTACACCTTCAACTCCTATTATCATTTCACTGGGTGACAGATATGCTAATTCAGTTCAAACAAACACAACATGGAACGAGTCTGGAGTCCGTGCTTCCCTATACTGTGGGCCTGCTACTGGATGAAGCGGGTGCCCTGGTCACCGAGGACGTAGAGAAGGCTGAGTTACTGATTGCCACCTATGCCTCGGTCTTTACTACTAAGGTCAGCTACCACGAGTCCCAGGTCTCCAAGACCACAGATGAGGTCTGGAGGGAGGAAGTTCTTTCCTCAGTTGAAGAGGCTGGGGTTAGAGACCAGTTGAGCAAACTGGACATCCACAAGTCTATGGGCTCTGATGGGATACACCCACGAGTAATGAGGGAGATGGCAGAGGTCATTGCTAGACCACTCTCCATCATTTTTGAAAGGTCTTGGAGAATAGGAGAGGTGCCTGAGGACTGGAGGAAGGCCAATGTTATCCCAGTCTTTAAAAAGGGCAAAAAGGAGGACCCGGGAAACTACAGGCCCGTCAGCCTCACCTCCATCCCTGGAAAGGTAATGGAACAACTTGTCCTTGATGTCATCTCTAAGCATCTGGAGGAAAGGAGGCTTATGACAAGTAGTCAACATGGATTCCATAAGGGGAAATCATGCTTGTCTAATCTGATAGCCTTTTATGAAGATATAAGTAG
>JANHGL010015498.1:0-19924 GCA_024611195.1 Ceyx melanurus | reverse complement strand
GGGGGCTTGGCCTAGATGATCTTTTAGGTCACTTCCACCCCCTAACATTCTGGGATTCTGTGAAATAGTAAAAAAAAAAAAAAAACAAAACCGAACAAACAAAAAAAAACACAAAACCCCAGCACATTAAAAAAACCCCAAAATGTAAAATGAAAAAGAAGCTAAAAAAAAATCAAATCAGTAAAACAATCCAAAGCATCTGGTGCAAGTACTTGTAAAGAAAACCTGGTTTAAAGCCACACCAGAAATTAAGTTGTCCACCTCTCTAGTATGTTCTTCCCCAAGTCAGCTTTCCAATCAGGTGATGTCAAACAAGTGTCAAACAAATTTATCAGCTCCAGATGACAGTCTTTTTATTTACTTACTACTATGAATTTACTATTAATATTACTTTTTTTTGACAAGCCAAGACAACAGGATAATCTAACATTTTCTTTTTTCAGTATTTCTTCCAGCCCTCTGTACCCCCTGAGGAAAAAGTCATCTGGCACATAGCCACTCTATGCAACAAGACTGCCTTATCTTACTAAGCCTTATATGTACTTCAACATCTTTTGTGGTTCTTTGATGCAGAATATCCAATAGCAAAGAGCTAAGACACTTGATCCTCATTCTCACAGTGAAAGACTGACATTAGGATTTCTGTGAAAATTAAAAGCTGAGGGACCTCAGAGACACTTGGACTACACTACTTGTAGCTTGCTGCTACTCTAAATTTAGTCATTCACAATTTATCCTCATCTTTAACACACATCTTCATTGTACAAAGCAATTAAGTCCTTTAACAAAGTCACAAAGAGATGCAAACCAAAGCTCAGCAGTGTAAATATTTGTGAATGGGCTCCACACCACTCCCAGCATCACCTCCCAAATTCTGTCTGTCTCAGACACAGTCATTTGGAACCTCCTGCAGGACCTCTGCCTGTTCTGTCTCTGGAATCACTCCATTTCCCATAGATTAGAAACATTTGACTAATGTAAAGGAAAGCAGTGCAAACCCTAATGAGATGGGGTAATGTTAGTTGGAGATAACAGAAAGGTGGAAAACTCCTTCAGAATTACAAAGAAAAATATTGTTAAGAAATTACCCAAACTATACCTGACTATTTTTTTTTGAATCTTCTGAGAAGTCTTTGTTTTCTTTGATTTGTGGTACATCACTATCTTTTTTTGTAAGTTCATCTATCCTTTCTTCACATTGTTCTTTTAATTCTTTCATCTGATTGATGCATTGTGACCTGGAGAAAACATGAATAACTAAGCAGCTGTTAACTTTCATCCAAACTCTACTAAAATGTTCTCTTGTAAAACTATGTACTACTTTTTATTATTATTATTATTATCTGTTATCTGTGCTTACATTTGACAATTCAGTAGGAAAAAAGATAACAATATTAAGTAAGCATTTAGTAACAGCAAAGTGGACTGTATGTGCAATTAGATGCCTGTTCCTACGGCTACCAGAATACAATGTAAAATAGTAAATTACTACAACAGTGAACTTTAATGTTTCAACTTTGTGTACTGAAGATTCATGATAAGCAACATCTAAAAAAATATTTACATATGCTCCTGCTAGAACTGTATGAAAGCTACACGATGCCTTGGCTATAAATCATGCCATGAAAATCTGAGTGCAAAGTTTGTTCTCCTCACTTGCATAGCTACAAAAGAAATCCAGAAATATAAAATGAACACTTCAGTGTTATTGAACCAACCAAGTGAAGAAAGTGCAGCTCACTGACCGAGGTAACTGCTTTTATGGACTTACATGGAGGGACTTCAGGAATGAGTGCACCTGCCTCAAGAACAACCAGAGGCAGACCAGATAGCACGTTGAATGAATTATTGTGCCTGTCTCTACATTTACCCTGACACAAGCAAACCCATCTTCACCACTGTAATTTGTTTAGCTCTTCACCACGAGCCAGCCTTGACCCTGGAGCTGTATGCTCTGAATCCAACCTTCTTCTTTTAAATAAAGAGGGATTCTTTACAGTACACTACCGCAAGCAAGGATGCTCTGTTAGTGATTTCCTCAACAGAGCTACACATGAAAACATTTAACATTGCTCATATCATTTCAGTTATGAGCAATAAACCTGTTTTCAGAAACGAGACACACTGTATTTGCCTTGCCACTTACCTGCATGTGTGTGTCAATCCAGTGCTTCAAGTATGTATCTCTCATGTAGAGCATTACTGAACATCAGATAACATATGCCTACAGATCCATGTATTATTCTTTATCTCATCCGTGCAAGGAATACACTGGCAAAGATACTCTACTATCAAAGAACTCTCAACAGATGTTCAGGAGATTTAAGTTTCTTTGAGTAAAGACTGTCAAACAGCAAGGAGGCAGTGACTAACAACCACAGTACACAACAAACTCAGAGGGAAAAAGTAATATAACAGACACGTATGTGCAGTGTGGTTTAATAAAAGGTTGGTATAACCTCGTCTCCAACTTACTTCTACTCTTCTGTTAGAAGACCTAAATTATTAGAACTCCACTAATACAATCCATTTGTATTCATTATTATATGAGTGATCATTATTAAATGAGTAATAACACCCTAAAAAAAAACTCAACACAAAACCAACTGGTAATCAATAAGCATCTCAAAGAACTAATACCTTGCTTAATTCTTAAGCAAAAAAAAGAAAAACCCAAAAGGCATTTCATGTTTGGCCTGAAGAATTCAAGTTCTTTGGCTGCCATGTTCAGCTTTTAGTCATAATTCTAGCTAAACAGTGGCTCCTCGAAAAATACTATCACATTTATATTCTTAATGAAAAAAATCATTATGAGAACATATGAGAACCAGAAAATTCTGTTGGTTTTCTCTATCTATACACCACAGAAAAGATGCAATAGGACGTGAAGACAGACAGAGGGAACAAGAACATTCAACAGAAAGAACCCAGAAAAATTTCCTAGAAATACCAGAAATGTGTATTCAGTGTAAGGTGCTTATAAGCACTTGTGTTCAGTTATCCATGCCTTATAATTTAATGGGAAATCTCAACAAAAAACATAACTAAGTATAAACTGTAATGAAGAACACATTACTCTGACCATAACAGTATTAGAAATTTTCTGAGACCTCTGGCAGCAAAGCAAAATACAACTTCTCATCAGGCATTCCCATATTTTCATTCTTCAGAGTTCTGGTTTTTTTGTGTTTCGCTTTTCCTCCCACTCTTAAATGAAAATATTGCTACCCTTCTCCTCCTGCAGTGAAAAGCTCATCAACAAGTGCAGACATATGTGGATACTGTGATGCCAAGCATGACAAGGTCTATGCTCTTCTCTGAGATCAACTGTGAGCAATTTCAGAAGACATCAGGTGTTATTTTCTCCTTAAACATGTACAGTTACTAACAGTGTTATAGATACCGCAATAATATTCTGGGTTATAACCAAGTCACTTGCAACTTCAGAAGCCCTATTTTAGAAACAACATACTTACAGGTCGTATGAGAACTTCTTCTGAAGGTTAGTCTGGTTCTTCTGAAACCTGTGAACATCCATCTGTAGCTTTCCATATTCTGTCTGCAACTCTTTCAAGTGTTCTGACAAAAAAAAAAAAAAAAAAGAGTAAAATGTATTTTAAAAAATATACACACATACATACTACAACAGAAGTTTCAAACTACAGATCTATAGCAAGCATGACAACTACATCGATCTTTCATGCACACTGTATTTTGTAGACAAATGCACAGAAAATTGTCAAATTTATTTATCAAAGATGCACAGAATTGGGTAAGAATAGCATTTTGGCCTAGTATTTTAACAAAACTGGTGTAACATTGATTTGTGACCTCCTTTATAACAAATGCTCTAACTTGATTGCAAAGCTTTGCTTCCTAGGTTTCAGCCCAAGGAAATCTTTATGAAACACTAAATTAGAACGTAGTATGAAATGGCATTCACATTTACTAGCCATCTAAAGACAAATTTGCAACGCTTCCCTAATATGCAATTTGTACTTATGCCCCTCAGAAACAGAGGCATCTATGATTAATAGTTTTCTCCCTGACAGAAATCTCTGCGTGAGGACACCAGAAAGCAGGACCATAATCTGTTTACCTGTGTACAGAACTTAGGAACCGTTCTCTAGAATTCTTGAGTAATAAATTGCTACTAATATTTTGAAGCATCAAAATTAATACAATTTATTTAGACTAAGTTGTCTTATTTAATATAGGAGTTTGTGAAATCCTCTTGTGCTAAAATGCACAATCCAAACAAGCAAGAATACACTACAAAAGGAAATGGATACTGGATTGTTGGGCCAAGGCCAATAGTATGAGACTCAACATGGCCAAGTACCAGGTTCTGCATTTGGATCACAACAACCCCAGGCAACGCCACACATTTGGAGAAGAGTGGCTGGGAAGCCACTTGGTGGAAAAGAACAAGGGGGTGCCTCCAGAACATGACCCAGCAGGTGCTGGCCAGGTGGCCAAGAAGGCCAACAGCATCCTGGCCTGTAACAGAAGCACTAGGGCAGTGATTGTCCCACCACTGGTAAGGCCTCATCTCAAATACTGTGTTCACTTTTGGACCCCTCACTACAATAAGGACACAGAGGTGCTGGAGCAGATCCAGATAAGGGCAACGAAGCTGGTGAAAGGTCTAAAGCACAAATCTTATGAGGAGTGGCTGAGGGAACTGGAGTTGTTTAGGCTGGAGAAAAGGAGTCTCAGGGGAGACCTTACTGATCTCTACAACTACCTGAAAGACGGCTGTCTCTTCTCCCAAGTGAAAAGTGACAGGACAAGAGGAAATGGACTCAAGTTGTGCCAGGGGAGGTTTAGGTTGGACATTAGGAAAAGCTTCTTCACTGGAAAGGTTGTAAAGCAGTGTAACAGGCTGCCCAAAGAGGTGGTGGAGTCACCATCCCTGAAGGTATTTGAAAAATACGTAGATGAGGTGCTTTAGTGTTGTGCTTGGCAGTGCTGGGTTAGTGGTTGGATTCAATGATCTCAAAGGTCTTATCTAACCAAAACAATTCCATTATTCTATTGTAAGGTAGAACAAAGAGTAAGTACCTGAACAATGCACACAGGAGCTAGTTTTATTCCATATTATATCATAAGAGTCAGGAGTCCTACAGAAAGCACTATATGGATAAATCCTTCTACAGGTGAGACAGATTAGTCTGGCAAGTCTGTCACTTGACTGAACTGTAACTGTGCAGATGCAGGATCTAAGTCATTGGAGTTCCTGAAACAGCCCCATGACCTGAAGAATGGCATCATTCTCAGAAGGCACGAGTAAAACAGGTCTTAACAGGGGGCTTAAAAAACACCATGAGAGGTGCAGAAGGGTATTATTAACATACCTTGTAGACTCTGGATCAATCGTTCATTTACTGTGATGTTACTCATCAGCACTGCCTGCAAGGAACAAAACAGAAAACAATGTTTTATTGCAAATGACCTGTGTTACCATTTATTTTATAAACACCATCAACAAATGCACTTGTAACAAGATCTTTTCTTTGTGAAGTGCTGGGTTACAGTCAAATGCAACAACTTCTAGCCGCTCTAGAGATTTACTATTATAAACAACAAACACTTGTTTCAACCCAGATTTCCCAATAAACACAGCGGGGAGGTGAGGTGCAGGCAGGGTAAGATATCACCACTCTTAAATGAGAAGGAATTTAAAGAGTCCTCCACTACAATTTCTTGATGTTTTATTCTGGTTTAATCTCACAATTGCAGTCCCAGTCACATTTACTGTATTTATCCCTTGAAGGAATAATACTGCATAGCACAGCTCACTATCAACTACCCTCTCACCACACAATCAACATATCTGCTTTCAGGCATGCAAGGATGAGCTATGAAAGCATTGATCATGGACCATAAAGGAACTCTAACAAAAGCAATGTGAAGCCCTTGCATTGTATCACTTTTCTGGCTACACGCTCACTCACTTTCCTAAGAAAATGCTGGACTGACCTTCTTCTACTCTGTCACTTTTCTCTGTCTCTTCTGAAAAAGCAGTCAACACAGGAACATGTTTTGCCTGTTCTTTCATCAATCCCCCTCTATCCTATCAATGCATATTTTCCCCAAAACACATGAATATACTAAGGCAGTTCTAAACAAAATTAATCCCTGTGAGACAGATGTCAGCATAACTCAGATTCATATTTAACATTTAGAAAGTTTGGTGCAGAAGAGTCTTCTTCAGACTACAAAAATAAGAGATCCACTGACCCTTCAGAAACAATCCAGGCCAGTCTTAGAAGCATATTTCTTACACTTCACTGCCAGTTTCCTTGTTATCCCTTTCCCAGGAAAGCCCAGTGTTCTGCAGGTGTCCCAGAACAGGATCAAGTTTCCCTGCATTCCCAAAATTTCTGCGCAAGCACTGATGTGTAGGTAAGTCCACAGCACTTCATTGCAAAGAAATAACTGCATCCATTCTGACTGCCCAAGTCACCCTGAAACACTGCAAGTTGTCAGTGTCCTTTTTTCATGAAGATTATGGTAATAAGTGCTAGCTGATTAGGAAAAATGAAGCATTCAATCAGACCGGGATAGTACACTGCAGAGGGGTAGTTCTGTCTATTGTTGATCCTTTAAAGAGATGGTTTCAAAGAGACGGTCACTCACTTGATGAAGTGGCAGCCATTTTCAACCCAATAAAAGAAATACTCCTAAACCATTCTATAAATATAGGTGGTCCATAAACACCACAGTGAAACCTCAAAACCAAGGGCCATGATCCCTTGTTAAAAAGGAGAAATAACAACATAACATATACTTAGGACTGTTTAATACCTCTCCCTTTCTTTTCTCATAAGATAGGTTAAAAAAAAAAAAAAAGTGTCCAGATTTGTTTTTGGTAGTTTATTGGGAAAAGAAGTATAATGTTTTGCTGAAAATGTCAAGTTTCACTAATGTGTGAGAAATGTAATCAGGTTGTTCCGTGATTATTACCTTCAGGTTATCTATACTTTGGCCACCAGAAGAAACTAATAGGGTACTAGAAAAATCAATATGGAATGGCAATTTTATATTCCTACAGTTTGTTGTGTTTGGAATCTTTTTTCTTAAAATGAAACACCCAAATACCAGGACCACTTATTTGACAGTAAAACAGACAAGTGCTAATTGTTTTGTACATGAGGACAATAATAATTCTGATTAGCTGAAATTAATTATTTGCCATGTGAAAAAGGCTCCTTAAATCACGGCAGAGGGAAAAAAAAAAAAAGTGCACCTTTGTCCTTCTAGATTGCTTATAAAACTTCATTTTGGCAATGACATACCCACCTTCCTGAATTTCTGCATAAGAATCCAAGAAAAAGGGAAAAAAAAAAAGGAAAAAATACCCTTGTTTAACTTGAACACGAAATACTGTTGAGTAAGGTCAGTACTCCAACTGCCAGCTTGCAATCTGGCTGTAGCAGTAACATCAGGATTTCCATTCCTTCTCCTGTCATCCAAGTGTTAACTAACCTTCGCCTCATGGGTGTGAATTAGGCAGACATTATTTTCTTTTGGAGTTTTGTGCAGGCCAAGAAATCAAACTGCTGGGAAGCACTCAGCAAATAGATACCAAAACTGAGTTCTAGGAAACCTAGAACTGAAAAACCCATTTTAAATTTTATTCAGCCCACAAAACAATACCTGTGATCTCTAGAATTGAGAATCCATCTTTGAGAAGAAACTATGAAGTAAATTATTTCAAAGCTTATGTTCTGAGTACATACTGTAAACTATGTACACACATTTGATCCAGTACCTTACACAGTAGTATCCATAAACATGTTCCTTGGAGGCATTACTACAATAACTCCTTCACCATTTGCCACCACTGTAAATCAAGCTAATAACAATCACACTGAAGTGACATATGTGCTAATACTGACGGTATATGTAAAAGCATAACAAGATACTGCAACAGAAAAAAATAATAAATGACAAAGAACTTGATAAGAATAATCACTGATTTCAGAACAAAAACCTGAGAAAAGAAAGGGGATTTGCATTCACAAATATAAACTCTCACAAGGAGAAAAAGAACTTCAACCTCCACAAAGAACAGCACAAAAAACAAAGAAAACTGGGAACAAAGCAAGCTGGGAACAAAGCAGGCTTGGAGGGTAAGAATTATACATGCAGAAAACAACAGAAACAAATACTTATAATTATGTATGGAGAAGAGCAGCACATATTTCATTACTAACACAGTGATCTAAGTCCACAAGGAAAAAGAGGAGTTTAACCTTGCACACTCTACCGCTCCCTACCACCAAGTGCAGCATAAGTCAAAATCTGGTTACTGTTTTTCAGTTTTTAATTACATCTAGAAATTCCCACCTCTCATCAATTTTTGCAAACACACACACGCTTTCCTCGTAACATGCATCATCTCTTTCGAAAAAAAAAACAACAAACAAAAATATCACGCCAACAAATAAACAAAAAAAAACCCCAAACCAACCCCACACAACAAAAACCTAAAACCAGCTCCATTCTCAAGGAATGATCCTGGTAAAGATCAGGGACTCAATCTTGTTTTTGCTAAAAGCAATCCAGATGTGGGTTGTTTGGGTTTGTTGTTTTTTTTAAATGAATGATATATGCACCATGACATAGTGCACTTCAGCCCTTAAAAG
The DNA here is from genome assembly GCA_024611195.1 of Ceyx melanurus. Taxonomy (NCBI): domain Eukaryota; kingdom Metazoa; phylum Chordata; class Aves; order Coraciiformes; family Alcedinidae; genus Ceyx; species Ceyx melanurus. The sequence continues at coordinate 11,270 of JANHGL010015498.1, read as the reverse complement.
CACAGAAACCACAAAAAATACAAAGTTAACAACTTCTTATACTCTCAGAACAGAGCAAAAGTTGACATACATGAATAAAAAATTACTTTTACAGGTTAGGGCAACATTAAGAGGATTAGAGGAAAAAACCCCTCTGCAGCTATAGGACTTTCATAACATCATGAAAGCTCTACTTAATCAAAACACAAATAGCAGGTAGTGTAAATTAAATAGAATCCTGTGATGTGAGAAACTTCATATAACACCAGTTATAGTGTACAGTTACATAAAATGTACCTTTTGCTTTCACTTTTGTCCACTCATTTTGCTATGATTCTAGTAAGTGTTCCAGGAGTTAACTCTTAAGCTACATCTACTCCCAATTTCCACAGGGTGCCTACGGTTCAGCTAGTCCCAGACCATCCTTTTTTTTTCTTCATCACACAAAATCACATTTTAAACAGAGTAAGTCTTCTAGATCTCTGCTATACCTGTTATGAGTAAGTAGACTTGATTTTTCTTGCTAATCTAGTAACATTATGGTATGGCACATAGAGTGGACATGAAGCAGGGCTTGCTTTTACCTCAAAGCTTTTTCAAAACTAGAAGATGCGACAATGTTTGGTTTAAAACATAAAATCAAAACACACATAGGCACCTTTTCCTTTTCATAGCAGCCTTTCTTCTCTCTCCACCCCGCCCACTGTGATTCTTTTACAGAGGAGTCAACTGTCTGCATACCAATAAGTATTTTGTCTCAGAAAGCTGTACTGGGAATTAAAATTTTCCCAGAGGAAGGGGATCGAAGAGCAGCTGTGGCCAATGTTAAAAAAACTGAGCAAAAGGATAATGAGAAGCTTCGCATACAAAGCTCAGACCCTCTCAGTAAAATAAGATGCAGGCTGGGAAAGAATTACATAAAGCCAAACAAAATTACAAACTGCAAAAGCATGTTCTAGCAGTTAAAAATACGAGAGACTGTATGTATTGTTCTCCTCTTACACTCTCCAAACAGACTGTCATGGCTGTGTACATCCAAGAAGCTATGAATCCTGAATAACAACCATCCAGAATATTGTTCTTTAGAAAATGGCTTACAGACTTGAAACAGCCCATTTACATTCTTGATTCTTTATCTGTTGCTACTAAGGGCTCACGCAAGCTCTATCTTTTCAGTCTATCTCTGTATGGATTTCCAGAAGACCTTTGCTAAATCTACATGTATCCTTAAAAATACAGACTTTTTAAAAGCAGAGTGGTGACAGAAGCGTTTTTGCATATGCAGATGTAAGAGAATAATTATGACAGCAATTTCCCAGGATTACATTTGGTGAATGGTGAGCCCCAGGGCATTTCAGGCTTTGACTGCCTCCAGCCTTCTACATCCTTGTCCTTGAAGTAGCACAGTTTTGCAATAAAATAAATGCAGATTTAACTAAAATTGGTTGCCATATTGCCACCAACATTGACTTTAATATGGCAAGAATCTTACTAGTGTATTTGTTTGGTATGCAACTAAACCAGTGGCATAATCATCCTGTATTTTATAATGCACAGTGAGCAGAGATGAACTGCAATTCATGGGTCTCAAATGTTACTTGAGAGTTGTTTTTCACAACAAGTCCAGATTGTGAGAGCTTATTCCTATCTAAATTTCTAGTATAACCAGAAGAATATCTCCCTGAAAAAGAGGTTAGAGACAGACCATTCACTCTCACAGAAAGCATTATTTTTATTTAAGAACAACAAAAGAAACAAAACAAAATCCCATTTATCACTCAAAGATCTGTCCAGTTAGCTAAATTTGTATTACTTGTAAAATCAGTTCAGAGATTTGGGATTTGGATTTGTATTCATCCTTCCTGGACTGGGTAAATACCTGTTGCTAATCCCCATGGAGTAAATAAACTTCAATTCAAGGACCAAGTTTCCCACAAGAAAGGGTGAACTCATTACTAGCCTCCCAGGAATCCTAGATTACAGTGGAATCCATAGAGCTGAAAAACAAGGATACATGTGTGCCTGTATATGTAAACAAATACGTATATACATGTGAAAGTACAACACACACAACTATATAGATACACACAAAAAACAAAAACAAAAAAATCCCACAAACGCTCTGAAGCACATTTTCCTATATTCCATATCCTTTTGTGGAATAACCTCTGACCAGGGATAGCTTCTTTAGATCCAGTTCCTTAGTAAGGAGAGGAATAGAAAATGTTACCAGCAATCTCCCAGGTATGGGAAGACTGAGAGCACTTCCCTTGATCCTGAGGAGAATTCTGATCTGGCATGGAAAGGGTCAGGCAGCAAATACTCTGACCAGAAACAGGAATAGAGGGGCCCTGCCTCTGACCAGGAAGAGAAAAGGAACAACTAAGTATACGAGACTGTGTGGATTCAGTGGCCTGGCACATGAAACCCATGAAGTACAAAGCTCTGGGAGATGTTATTGCACAGTGTATACAGGCACAGAGTATAGAGGCACAGAACCTATCTGGATCTCTGGAGTGATGCCAAGAATTATATGTAGTGGAGTTGAGGTGAACTTAACTGGGACAAGTTAACTGGACAAGTGGGAAAAACACTCCAGCCAAGGCGCCTCGCATTTTTGGCTCAGACTGCTTCAAGAGGGGATGCTTCAAGGACCTAAGGGGATACTGATGGGCTTTTTGTGTAGCTACTGTGAATACAGAGAAGATCAAACACCTACCTACCCTGCCTGGCCTCTCAGGTGATCCCTTTGCTGTGGTAATACTACAAGTTGAAGAACAGGTGCCAGTTGCTACAAGGACAGTGCACTGGTGGCAATATTGCATGAGCCAAGACTCTAGTGCTCTCTGCTTCAGGGACTGCAGTGCATGTTTCACATTCCTGAGTGGCCTGTGTAATGGGCTCCATGGTCAGGTCCACCCCTCAGTCACAAACCCATCTCCATTGTATCTCTCCCTAGATGTCCGGATGCTTAATAGACCCGTCAAGCAATAAATACAAATTTTTGCAGCCTTGTCAACCTGATCATCATTTCAATGTTCTTCAGTGGCACAGCTTTTGGGCATGAGAGCATCTACATGATGCTACCTTTAGAGCCATGCTTTTCACATCAGTGTCCTGCCATATGGGTTTACCTCTGTCCTAGGTACTAGACACCAGCTCTTGACATCTACCCATCCAGACAGTCTGTTAACACTGTGGCCAGCACTTCCGTGCTCCAGTGACTTTTAGTAACTCTGGCTAAAGGAAAATCTACTTAGGAAAAAGAAACATAAAATATATTTCCCTTGTAAGAGACTGTTGAGTAAATTAAGCAAATACTCTATTCTGGTTTTGATTTTGTTTGTAGTTTTTTTTGTCTGGTTGAGTTTTGTTGTTGTTTTTGTTTTTAAGCTCACACATGTGCTTTCACTCCTCACAGAATAGAACTGGAGTGCAGAAAGATGCCAAAACAAAATGATGGGTTTCACCAACACATAAAAGGGGGTACCTTCACAGGAGATAGTAACTTTAAATATTCCCATGGCACTCGACACAACAACTGGGAAGCAAAGTGACAAGAAGATCAATTGCTCACTCAAATGCTGTCTTACCATCCTGGGACATGTTTTTAGTAAATACATATATTGAAAAAAACAAATAGAAAAACTGTATTTCACCTTTTTAAAAGTATATGCAAAGACTGAACCCAAATTAAAGAGGAATTATTAAATAAAAATGTCTCAAAAGAGGTAAAAATAATTGGTTTATTAATTATTTTAAGACCTTGGACAAAAAATACTTCAAAATAATTCTATATGTAATATATATATAAAAAAATATATACCACTGATGTGAATATCAATGAAAATTCCACCTCCCATTTTTATTCACTTTTTTCTTCCTCTAAATCCTTCAGTTCTGGTGATATTTTGTTCATGTGCCACATGCTGAGTGGTGAACAGTCACCTAATAGGGAAACCTTTATCTGAAGAGCACCTATTACCATCATCAATTGCATCTGATGAAGACAATAGTCCTGGAAAGCTCATCTGTAAACTTAATTCAAGAGACACTACAGGAGAACCAATAAATGCAGAATGAAGAGTCTCAGCTAAACACTTCTGGCAACAGTCAGAAAAGGAGTATTAATGACAAACAGCCACATCCAAGGTGGTATCAACAACATGAGGAAAATACATTAACAAAACAAGACACCATGCAGCAGTAGTTGTACACACTGTTATTTAAGTAGGTATGTTCATATTCTTCACAAAAGTCTTCCATTCCTCTGGCAATGCTGCACAGTCAAAAGAACTGAAAGGCTAGTCTAAAACTTCCTTATGTCTCCTAGTGATATTGGGTCTTGGAGGCAGAGGCCAAGTTGCTATGTAACTTGTAATGTATTTAGAAATAAACATCAACTATTTATGCCTACAAATATATTTGGAAATACAACTGTATCCATTGGCACAACTTCTTTTCCTCGTGTCTTAAAACACTGGCATACAGGAAAGAAAACGAGAGGCCAAGCCAAGGTTGATGATAATGATTTACAGCGAGGGTAAAGGTTTTGTTCAGAAATGCTGTTACTTGCAGCTTCTAGTGCATTCAATGCCCATTTTCACAGTGATTCGTAAGTTAAATATTTCACCACACCAGCACTGACTATGCCCATGAGCAGAAACATCTGAGCAACCAGGACATAATGGTGCAGAGTGTCTTGGTAAGCCATAGTTTCACTGAATCTAGAAAAGATGCCCTTACCTTTTCTTCCTGATGTATTCTGTTGGCATTTTCCATCTGAAAGCCATGCAAGGACTGGATTTTGTCAATCTGCTGCCGCTGCTTCTCTAGCTCCCCTTGGAATTCGTTCTTTTTGAGCTCCACAGCACCTCTCTCTGCTGCCGCCCTGCGGACTTTGCCTTCCAGATCCATGATCCGACCCTGAGAAAGAGCAAATTAACCAAAGAAGACAGAAAATTATACTCCTTCATCAGGCTCATCTCCAATACATTCAAAGAATACCAAACTTCTCAGAACTAACAATGCTTGTGTCAAAGTATTGTGTCAGCTGGGGATACCTGCCACACAGGTTTCCCCAGCTGAAAAAAAACCACATCAGTTTTACATACAGTAACATCATAGCATTTTCTGCAAAGCCTATCAAAATTTCAAAGACAAGAGAAATGCAAAACTGCCACAGTACTTGAGCTTAAAAAAAAAAAAAAGAACAAAAACCCAAACACAACAACCCTCTCAAAAAAAAAGAATATTGTAGTGAACAATCTTTCTGAAGTACAAGCTCAAATAATTTTTTTTAAGGCAAAATAATTATTTTTATTTAATCCAGACAATTCTGACATCACTGCACTTCCCAGTGTTGATCCTAAACCAATTTAGGGAGAAAATTATTCTCTCAAACCAATGTTCTCCTGGACAGCTCAGGAAAAAGCAGAGGGAGAACAATACTGCCTGACTTTTATATAAACAACTGATATATGACTGTTACAAAAAGACACATAGGAGAAAAATTGATCTATTAGTGCAAAATCATCATTCTTCCTTCCTAATTGCTCGAAGAGCAGTGACAGGGTAAAATTCAATACCATCACTTACTCCATATACAAACACAGACACATAACATCAAGAGTCAAGACGACGACAGTTACTTTTCTTTTTTTTTTAAGTACTAATTTAGTTTTGCTGGACACTGTTTCCAAGCATTTTGGTTTAAAATCTATCTTTGTCTGAAAGGAAGAGTACAAAACACATATAGGGGAAGGGAGAGGTGGTAGGGAAGGAGTATCAACAGAATTTACCCAGGTAGGAAGACCTGGGGATTCCTGATAGATTAAAAAAAATATAGATATGATATAATATAACCTGTGCATCTTCCAAGACTCCAAGAAAATGGACCACATCTTCTTAAACCACAGTATGCTGCGTATTACCATCTACCTACTCTACTTCTCTGCCACAGAAAGTGAGAGGGGACAGAGGGGGGAGAAGGAGAGAAAGACTTGTAGTATAGCTGAAAGAGGAAAGAAAACGATTTCAGTAATAACAGCTGTTAAATACATGAATGAGTTCACAGGGCTTTAAAAACTCCATCCACACTTTCAGCTATGCTCTTATTTCATTCAGAAGGCATGACTACACAGAAGTGAAATGATTTTCAAGCTAAAATGTGGCTTCTGGTTACCACAACATACTGAGGCCACTGACTAAAGGGAAAACAAAGGATGACCAGAGTCCTAAAAGACATGGCACTGTACCCTTCACAAAGAGAAAGCTAAGACATACTCTTAACTGGATGACCAGAGACACACATCCTGTTTGAATAGTACCTACTTTGGGGTTAAACAGGAGTTCTGCATCTACAGCTGTCAACTCAGCACTGATATTTGTCTCAGTTATAAAAGAGGAAACAAATTCAGTGGAAAAACTTGTGAGAAGCTCTCATCAGCCATGTCTGACCACAAAGCTGCTAGATTTTAGGTTTGCATATTAAAAAAATCCAAACAAAACAATGAACCATCCCGCACACACTGTCACAAACCAGAACCTTTATCCATGTACTCAACTTCAGAACACATGCTTCAGCAAGAATTGAAGTGCAAGCTCAATGGTAAAATAATTTACCATTAGAAGAATTTACCATTAATTAGAAGAATATAAGAAGTTACCTGCAGATCCACACTGCGAGAACTTGCAATCCAGTAGTTGAACCCCAGAATAATGATGCATGCCACGAGTGCAGCCACAAGGAGAGGCGGTGACTTCATCCCTCTGCAGCCGTTTCCTAGCCCTACCATTTCAAGAAAAAACAAAAACAAAACAAAACAACAAAAAACCCAAAGAACCCCAACAGTGTGGAAACCTGCAAATTAAAATAGACACATTATATTCCACCCTCCACTACGGGCACTTTATACACACAAGGAAACTTCTCCTTCAGTAACACAGCAGCTTGCACAATGAAGGGACTACACACAGCAAGGAAGACACATTGTCCAGGAATTTCCATCTGAAGTACAAAGAAAGTCCATCTTGTACTATTAGCTTGTACATAAAGTTTCACATGGACTTGAGGGGGAAGTCTTGGATATGCCTAGCAATATAATGAAAAACTGCAATAAACACAGAAAATCAGACATCTTTTTCCAAATATTCCATATAGTCAGAAAATAAAGTTAGTCTCACTGTTTCTGGAGTAATATGTATTTTTGTTTCTGAGACTTGGGTAGTTTCAACTCAATCCTCCTGATAATAGCATTTTAATTTTCGGTTCCAAGCTTGTAAATTAATAATCAGATTGATCCAAACTATTTTAAGAATAATCTAAAAAATAATCTAAAACAAAAAAATAGCAGACACTCTGTTGAATTCAAGGGTAAATTGTAATGTTACATTTGTTTTGATCTTCAGCTGCTTTCCCTGCTCCTAACAGAAAATAACCTTGCTTTAACAAATGAGGAGTACCAAGGGTGCTACTGGTTGCAACTGTGACTTGGTTTTTGCCTCAGAACAGCCCAGCTTAACAGAAAAGCAAGTACAAAGGGCAGTTGCAATTCTGTTTGAAATAGGCCACATTGATCCTATCACATGATAAAATCTGCTCTTAATGAGTGTAATAGCACCTACCTCAATGAATCCTCAAACTCCACCGGGAATCTTGGGTATAGTTTGTAGTAGGTTGCTCTCTTTCAAACTGGGATCAACTTCTTTTCTTTCTGCACTCCTGCAGACAAAAGCCATAAAAAATGAGCAGACACAACCAAAAAACAGAAAACAAACATGGATGCACGTCAAACACTCACTAAGTCTGAAATGGGCACATTTTAATATATCATACAGTCTCTCAAGCTCCATGCTCTTTAAATAAACCAAGTTCCCCACAGATGCAATTCACAGGTAACACTGTATTTAAAAATAAATGGTAGCAACTTTCAAAGGGTTTGCAAGTGGATATGCAGTGTAATCATAGGGGAACAAGGTGATGCCAGACGTTAGCAGGTACTAGAAATGGTGATTCTACTGTATGTACAGCACTTAAGACCTTTAACAGCTCAACTACACCTAAATGTGCACATGTATCCTCTGCAAAATCCTCTCTTTGTATTCAATCTAAGACGTAATCCATCCTCATATTTTCTCCACGGGGAGTGAACAATACTGTCCAAGTGCACAAGATTGGACAGTGTTTCAAAACTATTTGTTCATCTGAAAAGTTAGTGAATGTGTTTATATTTGGAGATTGGGTAGATATGAAGCCTAGGAGTACAAATGTGGCTTCCTGCAAATGCTGCCTCTTTGTGTACATACACAGCCCATCTTTCTCAAAAAAAAACCAACAAAAAAACAACAAAACAAACAAAAAAAAAACCAACAAAAAAACCCAACCAAACAAACAAAACAACACCAACAAAAAAACCACATCTAAATATACCAAAAAAAGGTCTGGCACCCAAGGCCCAAGCCCAGGGCAACCTCAGCTACAGAAACCTTTACATACAGTTGAGATAAGGTCAACAGAAAAAGCAATGGCATGGGGAGAAACAATGCATTTTTTTTGTGCAGGAAAAAAATCCAGATGCAGTAAAGCACACACACAGAGATGCATAAAATTCCAATACAAAGCTAAGAACTGCAGAAAGATATACATGTTGCACAGACTATTCTCCTTCTGTTCCCTTCCAAGAAGAGCACCTGAGAAATGGAAAGCCACTCCAACTTACAAAGATTCCCTGAAAACCTAGAACCACAGATCACTAGGGTGGCAAAAATCAGAGGTGGAAAATGGGGGCTATTAGCACTGACACATCAGCTGAGAACAAGCTAATTAATTTACTTTTGCTTACTGGAGTAAAACATAAAGGTTCAAAAAATATGTATCAGAACTCATCATGAAGTAATTTGTATCCTGTTTTCTGTGGAGTACCAGTTGGCACATTTGAAATCAAGTGAAAATTACTAAACACAGTACAGCAAGACACAGTGCATCATTCTAGGTGTTACTTGAATAAAATAACTGGTATTTTCCTCCTTGTAATCAGAAATAAAGTAGTCCATGTTACCAGCAGTAACAACTTGCACTGGAATTTAATTTATAGATGAACATATGGGACTGTTTTGTGCTGTTTAGTTCAAAATTTTTAGAGCTAAAGCAACGATATTGTTCAAAGGAAGAACCAAAAAAAAAAAAAGCAAGAAAGCATTAATTTCACTAAAGCATATTTCACTTCACTACATCATTCTCTCTAGAAAATCAGTTTGACCTTCAAACATTTATGTTAATTTGGAATATATTTTTACACTGAAGAAAAGGCAAAAGGAACAGGCAATAGATAAAACACAAAAAAGGATCTTCCATACAAATAGTGCAAACCAAAAACATTACCTCAGCTGCAATATTATATTTCCTCTGTCATCAGTTTAAAAATAAACACTGATTAACTTTCTATCATGGATGCACACAAGCAGGCATTTCATAGGACAGATAAGCAAATCAACTCAGTAAGTACACTGACATGGAAATGTATTTGTAGATGCTGTTTTTCAGGAAACATCTGGTTAGGCGGTTGAATTGAAAATAGAATACTCAACATCCCAGAGCCCAGACTTTCTAAATGCCTCTCACATAAACCCATAAAATGCAGACTGAAAAGCAAAACACCAAAACGAACACAACAAAATAAAAAAGTAACAAAAAACTCTCAAAACATCTAGCAACACCCACTTTGCAAAATTCTGTACTTTGGACAACTGGCTAATTTTGAAATCACAGAAATCACAGAATGATTTGGCTAGAAGAGACCTTCAAGATCATCAAGTCCAGCCATTAACCCTACACTGCCAGGGGCCCTAAACCATGCCCCCCAGTACCACATCTACGCGACTCTTACACATCTCTAGGGATGGGGACTCCACCACCTCCCTGGGCAGCCCATTCCAATGCCTAACCACCCTCTCTGGAAAGAAATTCCTCCTGATATCTAACCTAAATTTCCCTTGGTGCAACCAACAAAATAATTAAATAAATAATTCAAACAGAAGTACTGCAGGATGTCACTGAATCACTATACACCCAAATTATCAAGTTACACACTTCATAGGAACAAGAAGGCAAGAAGCGTTTACAGTACATGTTCAGCACCTGCACTCTCAACCTTCTCAGGCCTAAATTCAGACCTTAGGTCTTTTCCAATGCATTTTAAGCCAGAAGTAACAGAGCGGAAGAGTATGAAAACACTGAGGAAGCAATATGTCTTCAGGGGGAGGGTGCATACTGCCACTCACCCAGCAATAATTTTCGAATTCAGGAAAAATCCTTTCTTTCAAATGTGTAGGTTACAAGAAGATAATAAGCAATCGCTCACAACGCCCTGCTTTTTGTTTTGAGAGAAACCCCAAGAAGGTCTGTAGCTAACAGATGCAGGAGGTTTACAGTAGGATCTACTCAGATGACGGAAGTTACATGAACTTAAAGGTAAACTCCAAAAAATCTTCTAAAATACCCACACATTTTTTTCCGGACATGCTGTCTAGGTGCACTTGTTTATAATACTACTCTACTGCCACCTGAAAACATTGTGTAGTTAAAATAAAACTAATCAAGAAACTTACACATGAGAACGATCTCAACAGCTAGACTTATTTTCAGGGAAATAACTCTGCTGTTAGGATTTTTCCCATACAATGTGAAATACCTTATTAGGATTACTATTAATAGAACATCTACTTTATCTTTAAAAAGTACATTAGCAAATGGAGTACAGCAAGTTTAGATATGTTGTGAGAAAACCATAAAATTTCTACTATTCCCTCACTCCTCTAAAACTACACATATGGTTTCACTGTAAAACACACACATTAAAAAAAAAAAAAAAGCCCACTGCAAGTATTTTTTTATAAGCAAGGTGCTGTTAAGATGTGAGATGAAGGGCCATTTTAAAAGACTCCACCCAAGAGCAACTTCAATTAAAAAACCTGATCAGCAAGCTCCTATCTTTAAGTTGACATGGGAATCCAATAAAGCTAAGCAAGGTAAACCTCCTGGGTGCAGGAAATAAACCTAGCACTTACTGTGTTCTCAAGAGCTGAAAGAAGAGCTGGAGCCTCGAAGAGACTATCACACCCTGCCTTGTTATGGCTTTCTCGGTTTCTAACATCATCACTTCTACCCCCGCTATGCGCATGCATAGCTCAGCACACCTCTCTCTGTCCTAAAGCATTGAAGTGGGAAGGCTGAGAGAAAAAAAAGTTAAACGCAATGTAGTAAAACGCTATTAGTGTCATGTATGAATGCA
>JANHGL010015493.1:0-17321 GCA_024611195.1 Ceyx melanurus | reverse complement strand
TGGGCGGTCTCTTCCAGAGCGCCAGTGGAACATGGGGATCCCAGGATTTGGGTCTGAGGAAATCAGGCCCTACAAAAAAGCCTGCACTACAGAAGCTCACAAACAGGTAAAGAGCCCTTGGCAGCATGGAGAATGCCATGGTAGAAGCCTGATATGGGAGGGGTTGGAAGGGAGCTCTGGGCATCACCTGGTGCCACACCCCTGCCCCAGCAGGACCCAGCAGTGCAGTGTCCAGGGGGGTTTGGAATCTCTCCAGAGCAGGAGACTCCACCTCTCTGGGCAGCCTGGGCCAGGCTCTGCCACCCTCACACCAAAGGAAGTTTTTCCTCTGGTTCTGTTTTGGGACCCCATTAAAATTCACACAAGACTTGATAGACCTGTGTGGAAACAAGTTAGGAGCAGCCAAGACACCCAGTTCCTGCACCACAGCAGGTTGTTCTGCTCTGAGCTGCTCAGCTTCCCACCTTCTTCTCTTTCTTGTCCCAGAGAATGGCACTGATTCGCAAAACCACCAAGAAATAGCCCCTGGGAAGAGCCAGGAGAAGACACCAGAGCATTCTGGGCCATCTGCCTCTCCACTGGAGCCTCCACGATGCCATCCATGGGATATTTTTTTTAATGCTTTACAGAGAAGCATATATTTTTTATTAATGGTGCAGCAATATCTTGACTTTATGAGGAGATCTGCCAAAAACATTCTACTCCCTCTTCCTCATCCCCCCCCCCTCCGAGCAAAACGCATCTCAAAACAAAGACTTTTATTTGTGACTTGAAAGTGGTTTATTGTCTAAGTGATTACCCAGGGACAGAGCATTTGATTGTGTGTGGGACAGTATTAGAAGCATCTGTAGAGGTTTTTGTTTCCTCCTTCTTGCCCCTACCTGCTCCAGTACTTTGTAATGTCAGTGTTTATATGAAATACTTGCATTTGTTTTACATGAATAAAGAAATTATTAATCTAAACCCAAGGCAGAGCCTGGTGCTCTTCAGAGGGGGGATGGAGGGGTTGCTGGTGAGACTGGGCAGCCTGGGGCTGTTCTGAGATCTCCTGCCCTGGGGTTCAGGGTGAGTTGGGATTTGGGGCTGGGCAGGTTAACACTTGGATTCAGTGACCTCAGAGGTCTTCCCAACAATCCCAACCCAAACAAGTCCACGATTCTAGGAGGAGAACATGCTGAGTGAGGACAGAAAGCCCAGGCACTCCTGGCTCCCTCCTGCACAGCAAGGAGGGCAGGAGCAATCCCATCCCCCCTGCTCATCCTGCTGCTGGGACTCACCCTGCTGGGGAAACTGGGCTGAAATAATTCAGAAACCAGTAGGGGCTGTTGAGGAGCCCGGGGATGCCCTGAGCACCAGTCTGACGGGTGCTGGGCTGCACAGAAGCTGTTCCTGCACCACAGCTGAGCTCATTTTCCCAGGAGTTGTTGCCTGGCTGCTCCAGCTCAGCGAGCCCTGGAGGAGCTGCTCCAAACCCTCCCGAGTGTGGGGGGAACCAGCTCTGAGGGGCCAGGGCCACTCACAGAGAGGGGTTCAGATCAACACCCATCGTCTGGGCTGCTGGGGGGAGCTGTGGGTCAGAAGGGGTTTGGAGAAAGAAGAGGGCAGCAGGGATGACACCCCCCCCTTCTCTGCAGCCACTGCCCCATCCCCCCCGGGAATTCACCCTTCCCCCCCGGGACTTCACCCTTCCCACCCGGGAATTCCCCCATCCCACCGGGGACTTCACCCTTCCCACCAGCAGCCTCGGCGCCGGCTGCTTCCCCTTCCCCGGGACAACAGAGGCAGGCAGCGGGGTGAAGGTGTTGGGAGGGGATCGTTTAATGCTCCCTCCCAACCCCTGCCCACCCCTGATCCATCTCCTCCTCACCTCGGGCCCAGCCCAGCGTGTCCCAGTTGACCCCAGCTCTAGCACGAGCATCTCTTTCTCTTCTCTTCTTTCTCTGGCATCCGAGCTCTGGGCGGGGTTGGCAGGGGAACGCTGCTTTTCACCCCGTCCCAGGCTTCCAGGGGTTCCAACCTCCCCGTCTGCAGCGCCCGGTAGATGCCCAGCGTCAACATCTGGAAAGCCTGGACCACGTTGCTGGCGTCTTTGGCCGAAGTCTCCACGTACTGCACCCCCAGCGAGGCCGCCAACCTCTCCGCCTCCCTCCTGCCCACCCGCCGCTGCCCTGCCAGGTCGCTTTTGTGCCCCACCAGCAAGAAAACGATGCGGAACGGCTGGACCGTGTCCGTCACCTCCCGGTGCCACCGGCGGATGCTGTCGAAGGACGCGCGGTTGGTCAGGTCGAAAAGCAGCATCCCCCCGGCAGAGTTGCGGTAATAGGAGCGAGTCACGGACCTGGGGGGGTGCGGGAGAAACGGGGTGAGAGGGTGAGAGGGTCGCGGGGCTCCCCCGAGCTGCCTCGGGCAGCATCTCCCCTGCCTGCAGAGCAGCGTTCTGGGGGAGAAAACTTCACTCATCTCGGCTCTGGCAGCTTCAGTTACCAACCTAACGAATTCCTGTTAGAAAGCCCCACTAAGTGACTTCTCGGCGCTCGTTTTGCGGGGTCTTCAGGAAGGGTCTTTGACTGAAACAAAGGCGGCGATGCTGACACAGCGGGAGAGCTCTTCAAACTGGCTCTGCGGGTTTGTGGGCAGGAAGAAGCAGCCCACCCTGCGACCCTAACCCACCCACCTAACGGGCGGGACCAGGCGGAGGTTGGGCGGACCCAAATGTTAATTATTCTCGGGAAACTAATGAATCTGAAAGGGAATTTTCGGCGGTCTAAGGCACAGTCAGGCACAGGTTGTGCGTCCTGGTTAAGCGCAAACGGGACGCGCCTTTGGAGGGGTGAACCCTGTGAGTCTCACGCTGCAGTGAAGTAATTCCGAGATGAACTCAGGCACTGCCTTGTTCCCGAGTTGATCTCGGGATCCTTGCCCAGCTGCACCCGGCGGTGAGGAGTGAGAGAAAGCAAGAGGGGCTTGGAAACTCCGACCTTTGAACCATCCTGCTCCCAGTGCCCGGCAGGCTGCTCCCGAGCCACGGTAGGAGTGAGGACACTCAGCCCTTCGGCTGTGTCAGCAAGTGCTCCAGGCAGCTCTGTCCCTGCTCAGCCACCAAAGCTCGTCCATCCCCCGCAGCCACCAAGCCCCTGAGCTCTCCCGTCCCCTGCAGCCACATCCCTGGTGTTCTCCCATCCCCTGCAGCCACAGGCCGGCTATTTTCCCACCCCACTGTAGCCACATCCCCTGCTCTGCCCAGCTCCCAGTGGGCTCCCAACCTCTTCTGCCAGCCCTCTGTAGCTGCTGTGACAGGAATGCTTGGTGGGGGGTTCTGTAACCCTTTAAGAGCTGGAGCCAGAGCTTACAGGCAACCTCAAGGGCTCCTTGCCTTGGGAATACCCTTGACTTTGGCTCACCTGGGCTCCTGCCACCTGCCCAGTGCCGGGCATGGTGTTCCCACACCCATGGAAAAGCAAGGGGGTGTTGGGAACGCAGCTGTATCCAGGCCCTCCCCAGGGCTGGCATCACAACAACCCCCCAGCACCTCAAACCCAGGGAGACTCCCCTCCCCGCATCGTGGCTGGATCCAGACCCACCTGAACCTCTCCTGCCCGGCCGTGTCCCAGAACTGCAGCTTCACCCTCAGCCCCGGCTCCAGCTCCACGAACTGGACGTAGAAATCCACCCCCACCGTCTGGTTGACGGCGTCCAGGAAAACTCCCTCGGTGTAGCGCCGCAGCAGGGAGGATTTCCCCACCGTGGAGTCCCCCAGCATGATCACCCGGAACTGGTACTGCCACCTCGGCTCCATCGGCACCTCCACCGTCTGCTGGCACTCGCCGCCCCCGCGCCGCCGGCCTGCACGGGCAGGCAGCGCCAGGAGCCTCTGCTCCTCCACCCAGGAGGCGGTCCTGCCCCGCCATGGGTGATGGGTGGCCCTTGGGAAGTCTCTTCACTCCCTCTCGTTGGGCTCCATGCAGCTGGAAGAGCTCGGGGAGTGCCTGGTTTTAGTTTTCCCCACGGGTGGGCCTGGGGTAGGAGGCCTGGCAAGTGGCACGGCCATGTGCAGGCTTGGGAGGGGGGGTGTGTCACCCCACCAGCGAGGCCCCCCACAGAGCAAAACATCATCCATGGCATGAGTTGAGCACGATGCCAGGGGTCTGGCACTCAGCTCAGCCTGTATTTGATGTGGAAAAGCTTCAGGTTTATTAAAAACATTCCAGAAAGGGAGTATTATTTTTTCAGAGCCCCTAAATTCCAGCTTGAAATAAACCCAAGTGGGGCCATAGACCCTCTCACCACCCATGTGGTGTGGGTGCTGGGTGGGGGGAGAAACATCCCCATGGGTGGAAAGAGAAACATCCCCATGGGTGCAGGGTCTTTTCAGCACTGGCAGCGCTCCTGGGGCTCCCTCTGTGCCGGGACCCGGCAGCGGTTTTGTCTGGGGATGAACTTGATGCCATCGCAGCCCCGGTGAGGGTCGAGACCCTCTCGATCCTCCATCGCCCGCTGGATGCCCCTCACCAGCATCTGGAAAGCCAGCTCCACGTTGAGGTTGCTGCGGGCAGAGGTCTCCACGAAGGCCATGCCCAGGGTGGCCGCCAGGTGCCCGGCCTCCTCCGCCGACACCGCCCGCTCGCCCACCAGGTCACACTTGTGACCCACCAGCAGAAAGGTGGGCGGGGGCCGGTCCCCGGCCGCTTCCCGGTGCCACTCGGGGACGTGCTCGAAGGATGCCCGGTTGGTGAGGTCGAACACCAGCAGCACCCCCGCTGCGCTCCGGTAGAACGACCTGGTGATGGACCTGGGCATGGCAAAGGGGGGTGTTCTGAGGGGCACCCTGGCACCCCCCCACACACCTGTTT
The DNA here is from genome assembly GCA_024611195.1 of Ceyx melanurus. Taxonomy (NCBI): domain Eukaryota; kingdom Metazoa; phylum Chordata; class Aves; order Coraciiformes; family Alcedinidae; genus Ceyx; species Ceyx melanurus. The sequence continues at coordinate 12,471 of JANHGL010015493.1, read as the reverse complement.
CCCTGGGATGGGGCTTAGGGAAGCTTGTGCCCCATCTGAGAGTGGGAGATCTGCCTGGACCATTTGCACCCCCTTTTTCTCTTCAGCATCCCCCTAGACTTGGGGGGGGGGGTCCAGAGGAGACCTGTGGGGTTTTGCAGAGGCTCCGGGGTCCATCCATCCATCCCCCCACCTGGGGTGCCCATGGGTGGGTGCCAATGGGGCCGAGCACTGAGCAGAAATGGGGAACCCCCAAAACCAACGCTGCGGGATCCCCCAAAAGGCTCCCAAGGGCAGTGCAGCGCCCCCCGGTCCACCCCCAGCCTCTTAATTTTCAGCCCTTCGTGCCCCATTTGAGCCTCGTTGGTGCCCCCGGGGAGCTCCTGGCTCCAGCTTGATGCAATCAGGAGGGAAATCACCCTCAGGACCCACACCCATCCCTGCTGCCTCGGCCAGCTCCGCACAAGGTTCCCGCAGCCCCTGAAGCGTCCCCATCCCAACCTGTCCCCGCACGCCCTGCCGGGGACTTTCCACCCGCTCCAGCGCTGGGGGGGGGGATGAGCTGTTTGGATGCTGGGGTCCCACCTGGGGACCGCATCCCTTGTACCCACCTCACCTGAACCTCTCCTGGCCGGCTGTGTCCCAGAGCTGCAGCTTGGCCCTGCCGGCGGGCAGCAGCGGGACGGTGCGGGTGTAGAACTCCACTCCCACGGTGGGGCCGGGGGTGGCCGACCCCGCGTTCCCCGCACCCGGCCCCTCGACGAAACAACGCAGCAGCGACGACTTCCCCACCGCCGTGTCCCCCAGCACGATGACTCGGAACTGGTAATGACCCCCGGGGTCGGGGTCCTGCGGGGAACCCGTCGCCGTCCCCGGGGTTACGTCCATCGAGCTCAGGTCTGGTGGCTCTAGGTTACCCCGGTTCTGCTGGAGCTGGGGACAGGTCGACACCCTTGTCCCCACCCCGCAGTGGCTTCCCCGGGGACGGCTCCGGGCTCGCAGTCACCTGAGGGGGACGAACAAACCGTGCCAAGGAGGAGGGAGAAGCTGCTGCTTCTGTCCTCGCCCTCCTGTCGCGACGCTGGGTTTGGTGTCACCCGCCGGCTCTGTCCCCCTGCCTGGGGCTGCTGACAAAGGCGGGAGCCGCTGCCCCCCGGGGAGCCGAAATCCCGGGAGGAACAAGCCCTGGGGGAGAAGGGAAGAGGGCTCAGAGGCACCAGCCCCGGACAAAGGTGCTCTCTGCAAACAGCCGGAGCGGGGAGCCCGGCGGAGTCTGCTGGAGCCCTGTAGAGCTCTGCGGAGCTGCAGAGGCCACCAGAGCCCTGCAGGGGCCGGCAGACCCTTGCGGAGCCCTGATGAAGTCGGTAGAGCCCAGAAGAGCCTGGCAGATCCTGCTGGAGCTCCACAGATCCCCACAGAGCTGTAGAGAGCCCAGGGAACCCTGCAGAGCAACGACTTCGGCCACTTTCTGTCCCCCCAGCCCTGGACACGCTGTGCACCCAGCTCAGCCCCACAGGGGCTCAGGACCTGCTGCTGGTTTTGCTCCCAGTCTGATGTTCATCTCTCCAGGATTATACTGGGGAGGGGGCAGGTCTCCCGCTGAGCACCCCCCGCCCCGCTGCTCATTTCTGCCTCCTTTCAAAGCCCACATTTGAGTCAAGATTCCTCGTGGGAAAGCTCTCTTGGAATCGTAGCTGTTGGAGGTGATTTCTTATCCTCCCAACCTCTTCTTTCTCTGCGTGCTCTGGATCTCCCGGCAGTTGCATCAACCAGGGAACCACTCTGCCTGGAGATACAGCCCCCCGAGCATCAGTGGTGAGGGCAAATGAGAAATAAATTGTAATCAGAGGGAAATCTTTATTGGATCCACCTCCCTTAACAGCATCTTGTGCCCTAGGGGGAGCAGGGAGAGGTTTTGGTCTGAGTTTGCTGTCACTTGTCACCTTGGGGGAAGGTCTTTAAGCAGCAGGCAGGTCGTGTGTTCATCTCCAGCCGCCTGGGCAATCAGACTGACTGAATTAAAACCGACCAAAAGAAAAAGAAACCACTTCAATAAATTCAGCACTCCAATAAATTCAGCACTCCAATGAAATCCCCGCGGGGGCCGCTGTGGTGCAGCCTCTCACTCGCTTTGATGTTTCCCTGGAACCCAGGGAAAGCCTCTCAGGTCCCAGCGCCGCGGTTTTGGAGGATCCAGCCCCAAAGTTGGGGGGTGTAGGAGCTGGGATAACTGGGGAAGGGGCATCTCTCCCTTCCAGGTTGCTCAGAGAGCAGGGGGGGGGTGTGAGTCTCTGAGGACAGCAGTAGCAGCAGTGAATCTGTCCCCAGACCCCCTCCCCAGGACCTGGCTCTCACTCTGCTGCAGGAACCTGGGTCTGTCTGTGCTGAAGGACGAGCTGTGGGGTGAGTCTGAGGGTCTGGGTGTGAGTCTGTGTGGGCACAGCAGTGCTGGCCTTGCTGGGTAAGCCACAGTGGGAGCTCCAGGGACATGCAACTCATCCTGCTGGGAAGAGAAGCCATGGGCAGCAGCTCCAGACATCCATCCTGCTGAAGGTGCACAGTGCATCTCAACTCCTGGGTGTCCCCCCTGGAGAACATGCTGTACCCAGAGGTGCCCAAGCCCCTGCTCTTCATCAGTAGCAAGAAGTTCAAGTTTCCCCAGTAGCAGTAGTTCAAGGTCAAAAGTTCCAGCTCAAAGAGATGCAGCTTCAGGGCTCCAAGCACAAAGGTAATGAAAATCTTCTGGTCGTCCTGGAAAGCTGAAATTTCTGCCTCCATGCCTCACATCTGGGAGAGGGGGAAAGCAAGAGGATGGTTTTAAACAAGGGACTGGCTGGAAGGATCTCTGAGCACCCCAAGGGTGCAGGGCTGTGAAATGGGACTGAGATCAGCCCTGGGGATGGGTGGAAGGGAAAGAGCAGCATGAGGATGCTGGAGCTGGGAATAAGGCACTTGAGGAAGGGCTGAAGCTGGTGGAGCTGCTCAGATCTCCCCTAGAGACCCTCCCCAGGGTCCTCGCTGGGTCTGTGTCAGGAGAGATGGCAGAAACTCAGGCTCAGCTGCAGGGAACAGCCAGGTTCCTGCCACACCATCTGCTGCCTCAGCATCCCCTCTGCCACCAGCTGGGTGGGGGGACACAGGTGCCAGCAAATCCCTCCTCCCAGGGGAAGAAAGGGGAATGGAAAAGCAGCAGCATCTCACTCCTCCAGTGCCCGAGTTGTCTGTGTCACCGTGATGGCCACGTCCTCATCTCCCTGGTGGCCCCCGGCCCCTCTTGGTGGAGTCCCAGGGCTGAGGGTGTTGGGGGATGGCCCTGGGGGAAGGCACAGCCTGTGCAGCAGCAGAGGGGACAGCCTTCAATGTCTCCTCCTCCCTCTGCTGACACAAAGGACTGATGTGAACAGCACCACGAGACTCCGGTGCTTTTGAGGCCTCCAGATTGGATTTGATTTGATTTTTTTAAATTGTTTTATACCTACAACATGATTTCCACCCCTGGGAGCCTCAGGACTTCTCTGCCGAGATGCTGAGGGTGGGTGGGGGACATTCAAGGTCGATGTATTCGATGAATCCTGTGGGTGAGCTGGGGGGGAGGAAGAACAGAGCCCGTCAGGTCCTTTTTTAACAGTGAGAGACAGTGACTGGTGCAGAAATCAAATCCCATTTTCCTCCCTGAATTAGCACGGCCGGGGAGCTGTGCAGACAGCGACAGGGGAGCAGCTCTGGCCGCACAGCACAGCTGAGCCAGGCTATAAATTCTGCAAGACTCTTATGTAAAGGCTTTCAGGAGGGGGACTCTGGCATTCGTTAACCCTTTGGCTCACAGAAAGCCATTTATCCCCATCCCCAGTGCCTGAGGGGCTGGGGGAGCAGGGACATGGGCAGATGTCCTTCTGCCTGGCCCTGCAACCCTTTGCTCCCAGCTCCAGAGCCGGCCTCCGAGCCCAAGACCACGCTCCCCTTTGTTTTGTGCCTCTGGAGGAAAACCTCTCCAGAAGAAAGGACCTCCAAGGGTCCCAGGGTCACTTGGGCAGGGCAGACACCTAATGCTCCATGGAGCCCTCTGCTCCGTGTGGATGGTGATGGAGCAGGAGCCCTCTGTAAGCACTTTCCCACTTGACTGACTCCCTCCATCTGCTTTAAAATCCAGCCTGGAGCCATCTCCTCAGTCAGCCTCCCTCTGCAAGCAGCACTTTCCTCCAGATCCTCACTCCATGCTCCAGCCTGGAGGCCAGAGGCAGCGTCTGTGAAAGATGCAGCACAACTCCCTGGCGTAGCACATCAGGAAGGTGTTTTATCCCCACATCCCAGGTTGCCTGGATTGCTTTGAAGGGCCTGAGAGCTCAGCAGGAAGGAGGCTGGGACAGCTCTGCAGCCAGCTCTGGGCAGGGGCAGAGCATCAGTCCTGGCCACCTGCCTGGGCCAGGACTGGAGGGCACAGCCCCCCTGTCTTTGGGGTGACCCGGGCAGCTCCAGGCTTGTCTGTGCCACGCTGGGAGGTTTTCAGACCAAAAGCAGGAGTTAAAGGTCAGCCTGGTGTGTGACCTTGCAACGCAGAGGTCTGAGGGTGAACCAGCTGGGTGTGATATCCATAAATCCATCGTGTTTTATCCACAGAGGGATTCTGCTTCCCAGGGGATCCTCCGCGGGGTTGGTACCCAGGGCACCCACCTGCTGGTTGGCAGCCCAGCCTGCCCTGGAGGGCTGTGTGTGAGGAAGGGTTCACTCCCAGCCAAGAGCATCAATGGGGCCGAGCTGCTTAAATATTCACACCGGTGGCTCTGGAAACAAACCAAGAAGCCCCTTGCTGCCCATTGGTATTCCCCTCACAGCAGTGCTTGCAGCAGGCTGGGGGCTGAATGGAGACGTTCCTCTCACCCACAGCTTATCTCCACAGAGCAACCTCCTCCCTCCACCGGCTTCTGCTTCAAAGCTTTTCACCTTCCAGGCTGGAATTCAGGAGGGTGAGCACAGCCCCGGCTTGGAGCTCTTAGCACCTTGGAGCTGAGAATCTTCTTCTCATCCTCCCCACCCCCAGCTCGTCCTGCCTGCGGCTCCCTCCCTCCTGGGAAGCCCCTTCCAACAGCAGCTCCCTCCCCAGCCCACTGCACAAGCAGCAATCTGGAGTCACCAGCTCCAGCCTGCTGCAGCATTTGCTGCTGCTCACAAAAAAAAAAAAGAACCCCAAACAAACCCTTCATTTGCTCAATTGAAGCTTCCCTGTCGATTTAATTAATGCAAATTGAGACATGTGTTAAAGCCTCCTTGTAATTACCGTAACGCTGGCGTAAGGCTTTTTTTTTTTTCTTTTGGCTTTTTTGTTTTGGTTTAAGGAAAATACTAAGGCCTGGATTCACCACAGCTTCTGATGGTCCACAGCCCTGCAAGCTGAGCCTGGTGTGCACAGGGAGAGCCACAAGAGCTCTGGCAGAGGAGCTCAGTGTCCAGCCGGGAAGACCAGCGTGGATGCAGCCACAGGGCTGACTCTGCTCCTAATCCAAACCCAGGCAGCACCCTCCTGAGCTTGAGTCCCTTGACTGGTGAGTATATACTTGTTTTTATGTCCATTTTTCTCTTGGCACATCAGAACTTCGCTCTGGGTGAAGTTCTGATAGAAAAAACCCCTGAGTTTAATCTTAATCTCCAACCTCATGCCAGCTGGAAAACCTGGATGGTCACAACCACGAGGGATTCAGCTCAACTTTGTCACCTTCCCAAGCACCAGCTCCTCCTGCAGTGGGGCTGGGGCTGGGCCAGGGCTGTGCTGGCTGAGCAGACCCCTGGGCACGTGCTTGCTGCCTTTGAGGTGCGATGCTGCAGGGCTGGGCACGGTGCCCGCCGAGCTCCCTGGCCTCTGAAATGCAGTGCCACGGGCCAGGAGGGCTCCTTTTCTCTCAGCCAGCACAGCGAGGGGATTTTGAGGGGTTTGGACAGTTTCCACTCTGCAGCAGAAGACCCTTTCGGGTTGGTCTCGTGCTGAGCCTAGAGATGAATCCTGAATAATCAGGGGGAAAAGGGACTGAGATGGGAAAATGATGTTCTGGAGGACAGAACATCTCTCTCTAGTTTCAGGCTACGCTGAAAAAAAACCTTTAATCCACTTTGAAGTGTGTTTTTTTGGTTAATATTCAGTTTTCCCCCAGCTTCAGGCTGCCTTCATCTCCTCGTGTTGATAGCAGCTCTAACAATTTTCATCGTGCCAGGCCTGGGCTGGGGAGGGGTTTTTTTTGTCTTTTTAAAAATGAAGCCCTTATATCAGCAATCACAACACGAGGGCATCTCTCTGGGTCTTGGTTTCAGTGCAGTTTGCTGGCTTATTCCACAGAAGAATTTTAAAGGTAAGGGGAGCCTGTCAGGTCCTGTTTTAACGCTGAGAGACAGTGACTGGTGCAGAAATCAAATCCCATTTTCCCCCAGAAAAGCTGGCTTTGTTTGCCTGCTCCCCCAGCTGCAGTGGATGTTTTTAGTCTTTTATCTTTTAATATATATATATTGATTTATTAACCCATTAGAGGGGGGAAAAAAGGGGATCAAACAGCACGTTAAGTGCAGGTATTGTTTCCGTGCTGGTGCTGCTGAGCAGTTCCAGGCAGGGGATGAAGAGCCAGTGAGACAGAGCAGGAATTAACCCATTTTGATGCAGAACAGTCAGTGGGGATGGGAGGGGAGCTGCTGCTTGTCCTCAGAGGATCTGAAGTGTGAAAGGTGCTGTACCTCCTTGGACTGAAGTTGAAAGGTGCTGTAACCTACCCAACCCTCCCCCTGTCTCATTTCCTTGGCTCCCAAATCCCATGGGAAGAGGCGTGTTTTGTTCAGCTCACGGTGCCTGGCAGATCTCACCCATGAGCATCACCTACAGAGAGCATCACAGGCAAAAATTCCCTGTGTCCGCAGCACCCGCTGCGTTCCCAGAGCACTGGGGGCAGAGAGGGGAGGGGACACACTTAAAAAAATCCTGCTTTTCACTCAGCATCCATCTGAAAGCAGCTGAGCACTTGAGAAGCAGCCAGGCCGGTGCACTTGCTCCCCGGGGCGAGGAAAAAGAAAAAAAAAGAAGGAAAACCTGTTTCCATTTGGCTGCGGGGCAGCGATGCTGCTAGAGGGGCAGCCCGGGTACCAAGAGGAGCATTCCGGGTACCAAGAGGAGCATTCCGGGTACCAAGTGGGGCAGCCCGGGTACCAAGAGGAGCATCCCGGGTACCAAGCAGAGCTCTGCCCTCCCTTTGGCTCTGAGTGGGAACAGGCTGGGTCTGGGGGTTGTCAGAAGCTCGTTGGTATTGTTTTGCCATCGGGGAAGTCATATTCCTTTAAAAGGATTTCCAGCCCTTGAGCTCCTCCCATCTCGACACTCCCAAGCTACATTTTGTCTCGATAGGGTGGGAGTATTTTTAACCATATCACGCCAGGGAGGTATAAATAGCACAATAGACTCGCCGAGTTGCTGAGCTGAATCCATAGTTGAAATTCAAAGAACTAATTAGGAACTGGGGAATAATTAGGGCTATACCCACCTTTTTTTTTTTTTTTTTCTTCCTCTCCCCCCCACTTCATTTTCCAAAGAACCAAAGCAAATGTCTTTACTGGAATCTTCTCTGGCTGTTGAATATTTGATGGCTTCCCGATGCACTGCAATTCCATGTGGCTGTCAAAACCCACCCTGGCTGCTTTGCTCTGACCCAGCTGCAGTGGCTGACTCTGACACTTCAGAATTCTAATTAGTGCACCTCCTCCCAGCTCACATTTAAGAAAAAAAACCCCAGAAACACCAGAAATCTTTTTTTTCCTCCCTCCCTGCTTTTCTCCCAGCCCCTCGCTATCCCTGGGTGATGCTGCTCTGCTCAGCCTGGTTATTTCTGAACCCTCAGCAGTGAGTTGTTTACAGGCTTCCTGGAATAGCAAAGCTCTGGGTGCTCCATATGGGAAATGCAAATTCCCATCGAAATCCAGCTGGGTGGGAGAGGGAAGAGCAAAGCAGTGAGGATGCAGAGAAATGGGTCGAGAAGGAGGAAGGAGGAGGGGAAGCAACGTGAGGAGGATTCCAAAGCAGCTTTCCTGGCGTGGCTGTGGAGGTGGGAACCAGCACCCACACGTGTCTGAGCACCCAGGAGAGCTCAGACTTGGAGATCTTGGAGGATCTGCTGGGGCCATGGGGAAAACAACCAGCTCTGAAACTGTACCCACTTCTGGGAGTGGCTGTGATAACTCTCCCTGGTGTGAAGTCTCTGCTCTCTAATAATAGTTGGGCTTGTGCTGAAGCCTTTTCCTCGCTCTTGCCTCTCCCCAGCCATCTGTTTTTGAGAAACTTGTGGAATTCGTGTCGCTGAGCTCTCGTCGGAGGGGAAGAGACAGGCTGAAAGCTAGGAGAGAAGACTAGGCAGAGACAGAGAAGTAGTTTAATCGTGGAAAACCTCATTTTCTTGGGGAATAGAAAGAATGCAAAACCTAGCAGATGTCCCAGCAGGCTGGGAAGGGAATGCTGCTGCTCTTTGCCCAGGCTGGATCAAAGGCAGACCTCACTGGGTAGCAGAAAGCCCAGATCGTGTCCAGCATCCAGCTGGGATGAGGGTGGCACTGCCACTGCCATTACTTTAGGGTCTGTCACCATTTTAGAGGGGTGGGGATATTTTTGCAAGGCCAGCAGAGCACTTGTGGGGCCTTTTGGTTTTAGTTCCTTAGCAGTTTAGATTCTTTTTCTCCTCCAGAGCCCTGTCAGCTCCTCATCACCGCAGGGTCTGAGCCCGTGCAGTGCAGTCCTGAGACTGCATTTGAAGGGGGTGGGACAGCTCAGGGTGATATTGCCCCTGAATCAAAGCAATTAATTGATACTTTCATCTCTCTTGCTGCAGGCACACTCACCATCTGTGGTGAGCACTTTTACTCACCCCATTTTCTGGAGGAATTAAATGATGGGAGCCGGGTGCCCTGGTTTGAAAAAATTAAATCATTTCCAAGAGCTCATTGGCAAGAGCAAATCTGCTCCAAAGGGAACATCTTCTTAATGGTGTTTTTCAGCAGAAATACAGAACCAGCCTCAACACTTCCAGCCAAGAAATAGCAATTAAACATTTCTTGCCTCTGGAAAAAGCTTTCCCTGTGGGGGAGATGCTCCCGAAAATCTTGTTTTATTCTTCAGTTCTGGGCACTCCTTGGCCTCATTTGGGTTAAAATGTTGTTTTGATCAGAAGATCAGTGAGAACTTTGCAGTCACTAATTTTCCTTGTGAGACCTTTTTCAGGCAGCAGGTAGGGCAGTTGGTGTGAAGATGGGTGAGCTGCAGTGTGGGGTAAAAATCATTAAATGTTAATACAAAGACCAAGGAACATGGGTAGAAAAAAAACCCTTTTAGCCCTTCTCTCTACTTCTGAGAACAAGTTTCTTTTAAATTAGTTTCTCCTCTAGCAGGTTATTTATTAAATCACTTAAAACCATTGGTGGGGGGCAAAGAATACATTGGAATTCTAGTTTGAAAATGAAATTTGCTAGTGTGGTGACTGTTACCAGCCTTAGCAAAACCTTGCTGCTACCACTCACCAAAACCTTCCTAATACCACTTATCAAAACCTTGGTAATATCACTTATCAAAACCTTGCTAATATCACTTCCCAAAGTGCTCTGAAACATCCTGTGATGAACAAATAAGCTGTCAGTCCATGAGTGCTTAAGGGTGGCAATTTCATACTCAGAAAGCACTTTTTTTTTTTTTTTTCCCTACTGGAGATTAAATATTTTTGCAAGTTAAAAGAGCTGCTGTGGGCTGAGTTGTCACCTAATTGTGTCAGTCTCTTTGTGGGATGTTTTGATAAGCACATCAGAGGAGAGGCTTTAATCTTGGTGCTAAATCTGAGCACGTCACGGCCCAAATTCACACGTTCCAGGAGTCCTGGTGCTGGGCCCTTGGCTGATTTCTTGCAGCTTCTGTTGACCAGGGGACCCTGGTTTGACTGGGCTGAGGGTGAGAAACCACTTGGACCACACGAGGGCCATGGTTTGGGTGCAGTTTCTTCCCCTTGGAGCAGGTCATATTCCCACTTTTTAGAGCCTTTGTCCCTTTCTCCTCTGGGAATATCTGCTGCAGGTCCTGCTGCCATCCTTTATTTCCCTGCAGGTGCACAAATTCCTGTGCTCATGAGGCTTGAAAAGGGCCCTTCCTCCTCAAACCCCGTTCTGGGGCTGCCTAGTGGAACGTTGGAGGGGATTTCTCATCCTGCTGCACGTTCTTTATTTAAACAAAATAATCAATGCATGGGAATCACAGCAAAAAGCTTTTGTTGGTGCTGAGGAGCAAAACCCACCACAGCCCCACGCTCGGTGGAGGAAGAGCCTGTTCAGAGCTCTCAGATGAAATCCAAACGAAGCTTTTCCCCGACACCCTTCTCCTCCAGATCAGACAATTAAAACGGCACCGAAACAAACGGGGTTTATGAAACGTTCCAAAAATAAAGCCTCTCTTGCAACGAGGCCAAAACCCCAACTGAGCATCGTCTGGGTGCTCCTCCAGCTGCTCAGAGCTGGTGTTTGCTCTTTGCAAACACCCCAAGATGCCTGTTTCAGTCGTGGCAGGTGGTGAAAAGGGGTCTCGACCAAAATGCCACCAGAGCTGAGAGTGGATCCTGAATCCCATCCCCAGCTCAGCACTCTGGTCAATAAACTGTGGTACCTCTTCTTGGCAGAAAGGAGTATCTTTGGGTTTAGACCTGCAAAGGAAGGGAAGTTGCAGTCAGGAATGGGGTATTTTTCCCTCTCTCTTTTTTTTCCTTTAACCCATGAGAAGCTCAGAAAATAAGGCCAAAAGTGCCAAAAGCTGCCCCTGCATGACTTGTAGTTTTCTCTCGGCCTTCAAAAGCAATAAATGATGTTTCCTCGGCCTCTCTGCAGGGGTGGGGGGACACACATGAACTGCACTGACTAAGGGCAGCACACAGGTACCAAACAAAAAGCCCTGGGAAGCCTTGTTTCCTCCGGAAAACCCTGTGTTATCCCAGGATAAGCCCATTGATTTTACTCCAAAAGCATGAATATGAAAACACTCAACACTCTGGTGATCTCCACGGCTGATCATTAATGAATCAAGTCGTGGTCTCTTGGTTGCTTTGTCTTCCAGCAACATTTTGCTGCCAATTAATCTGAGCCACGTTGTGTGTCAGAGTTTCCCAGGTGCTGACCCTGGTACTGGGCCAGGGACCCCCCCCCCAACCTCCAGGAGTGACCCTGGAAGGACAAACGTTTTGGTTTGGAGATCCTTCCAAGGCTACGAAACAGGTCCCACCATGTTGCTGGGAAATGGCTCTTCCCATGCCCAGCGAAGCTGCTTCAGCAAAAACCTCTCCCCAATTCCAGCAGCTCGGCTCCTGGCTGTGGTTTCCATGGAAATAGACGTCAGATCAGCAAAAAAACAGGGCAAGTGTTTAAAATAATCTCTGTTTGGAAAGCTTTACGCCTTTCTGTCACAATACGAACCCAACTCGAGGTAGAATTGGGTATTTTTTTGGGGGTGCAAAGCCCTCGTTTTTAGGAGTGCGCACAGCAAGGGGGGTCCCTCAGAAGAGCCCTTTCCTGGGGGTCTGGGGTGAGGAGATTCACGTTGCAGCAGGAGATTCGTGCAGTTCTCCAGCCTTTTGTGCTCATCTACTCCTGGTGTAACTCCAGTGACTGTAGCACGGAAACTATCGGGGAATTGGGTGTATGGGACAGACAAACACACAGTTGGGTTTTGGGAGGGAGGCAATCCAAGGTGTTGTCTTGTGATGGGAGCTGCTCCTCCCAAGACAAGGCTGGATGGGCTTCCCACACCCGCTGGGTTTTCTGGGTGGGCTTTGACTTGCTGGTGTCACCCCAAGGGAGGGTGTGGCCGTGTGGTTGTCCCCCAAAACACGCTGCCAAGGGCGGTGGGGCCAACACCATGGCACAGATCCTCCTGGGGGTTGGTCTTGTGTTGGCTGTGACGTTGAGTTGGCCAAAGGAACATTGACAACGACAAAGACCTCTCAGGTGCTCATGGGCCTGAGACCAGCCTTAGGGTGACAATGCACTTGGGTGGATGATCATGGTCCTGAGGTGATGTGGCACTGAGGTAAGTGGTGATGACCCTGAGGTGACCGTGGTCCTAAGGAAACCAAGGGCCTTGAGGTAGGTGATGCTGGCCCTGAGGTGACCATGGGCTTGAGGTGATCAAGAGCCCCGAGGTAGGTGACTGTGGCCCTGAGGGAAGTTGCCATGGACTGGAGCTGGCCACAGTCCTGTGGTGACCGAACCCAGACGTAGGTGGCTGAGGCTCTGAGGAGACCAAAGGCCCTGCAGTAGGTGACCATGGCTCTGAGGGAGGTGACCATGGCTCTGAGGTGACCATGGCTCTGAGGTGGCCATGGCTCTGAGGTGGCCATGGCACTGAGGTCAGCGTCCAGCCCCGAGGTGACCATTGGAGCCACACCTCACTCCCCACAGAGCCTGAAGAGTAGGGGACGGGGGTAACCCTGCCGGGGGCCGGAACAAAGG
>JANHGL010015492.1:0-13366 GCA_024611195.1 Ceyx melanurus | reverse complement strand
CCTGCTCAGGCAGGGGGGTTGGACTAGATGATCTTCTAGGTCCCTTCCAGCCCCTAATTTCTGTGAATCTGTGAATCTGTGAATCTGTGAATGGAATGAGCACAGAATCAGCATGGCCCATGAGGGAGTGCTGGGAGCTGTCACAGGGATCTGGGCTGGGCAGCAGCTCTGCTGACAGCCAGTCCAGGTTGCTGCCTGTGCTGGTTCACTGCTCGCTCAGGCTGCAGGAGCTTTTGTCAAGCACCTCCAGGATGCACCTTCCTCACCCCGAGCTGCCTCTTGGCTCCTGGTTTCACTTCAGACTCAGAGCAGCAGGCAGTGAGCCACACTCTGGGTGTCCATCAGCCCTGCTTCAGGCAATGATGGAGACCTGGCCTGACAGAGCTTCTCCAAGATGTCCCGTGCCAGCTGTGTACAGGTTTATGTTCATCTTTGAAGACCCACCAGCATGAAAGGCAGGGGCAGAGCTCAGGGAGCCCGGGCTCAGCCCCATGGCACCGGGAGCTCGTGGTGAGGGCAGGGGGAAGGGAGCAGTCACTCTGCCCAGAGCAGCTGTTGGAAGTGACATCCCTGCTCCTGCTGCTGCCTGTTGCACAGGCCAGACTCGTCTCTCCTGCCCTCGCTCCCTGCGCTGCCTTCAGACAGCAGAGCACTGCTGCTGCTCTATGGGCTGAATGCACCAGCTGCACCCTGCAGAGTCTCTGAGCACTGTACCCTCCTCTGACACTGCCCCAGGGGCCAGCAGCTGATTCAACATCTTTCTGTCAAGGCAGCAGAATTCGGTGTTTTCCGTGGGTTTGTAAGCACTCTGGCACACGAGATCCACGCTCTCTGAGCATCATCATTACAGGATGGACCACAGCTGAGATGACAGGGCTGCTGCTGAGACCTCTCTGTGACCTGGACTGACACATCCCAAAGGACAACAGGAATGCTGGTGCCCTGCCCCATGCCAGGACACACAGCTGTGGCCCTGCAAAGCCAACACATCCACCAGCACAAGCTCAAACTGCCCAGGGCTCGTGGCCAAAGGTGAGTCAGTAACCAGCAGCACAGGGCTCCAGCTCGGGACACTTGGCCCTCGTGGGCACGGGAACGGGGCTGGGAGGGGCTGGGCAGGGAGAGAGGACGCTGGGCTGCAGTCAGACTTTGCCAAATATTTAATAGACAAATGATCCAGAACCAGCACTTCTGAAGAGCAGCAGCATTTCATCTCGCTGGGGAATGCTCAGCTAGCTGATTTTATGACAGTATGTCTTTTTTACACATATATAAAATTTGTGAGTGAATTTAGTGCTCATGAAGCTGGAAGAGTAATAGCCCTGGCAAGAGCCAGGGTAAGGTGGAAAGCCAGGCCAGCATCCTGCAGTCCTGAGGCAGCACAGCAGCCTGTGCATGACGCCTGTACTGCCCTCAGGAAAGCAGCTGCCCAGCTCTCCCCGTGCTCCAGACCACACCAGCCATGTCCTGCAGCTCAAGTGCTCAGTCCCAGGAGGAGAATCTCCACCAGCCTCAGCATCTTATTCCTGAAGGCTGAAGTTGCTTCTGCCTGTCCCTGTGCAGTGCAAGTGATACCAACGAGGTTTCACACAGCTCTGTCTGCCAAGATCCACGCTGGGCATCTTCAGAGCAGTCACCCAGAATGTCCCAAGAGAAGGTGGACTCAGTTCACTTCCCTCCCAGTGAGGCATTAGAAGGACAGAGCCTCTCCTTCTCCTGCACCACGGAGCACCTTCCCTGCTCCTGTCTCTGTCCTCCCATTGCTCCCCATTTCCCACAGGGCTCCAGTACTGGGGAGTCTTGGGAAGCACCTCTGGCCATCCCCTCTCTCAGCACCACTCTCTGGGTGCTCAGCCCTGAACCTCCACTCCTCTCCACTCACCTCTTTCCTGCATTCTTCCACTGCCTTATCAGCTGCACTGACACTTGGTCTTCATCTCTCTCCACCTCCTTTTCGTGCAGTGACACAGGCTGATTTATTTTCCAGACATTTACACATTTTTGCTACTTACACCCTAAGATTTTCTGCGTGATAGTGGAAGATCATCAGGAGAGACATCCCCAGCACTCTGCTCAGCTGACTGTCTCCTCTGACTGCTGGGATTCTGAAAACCCAGGGTGTGCTCCAAGAACCAGCTGCACATCACCTGCTGGTCTTTGGCAGGAGGTCAGACTGGGTAGGTGGAGTGGCTGCCTCTGGTCTGGATCCTGGGACACACCAGATCTTGCATCTGAGCTCAGTTTCCATCCAGTGAGCCACCATCCACTAGCTAGAGGTACGGACTAAGGGGGACTGTGCAGAGCCCACGAGGGGAAGGCAAGGGGCCAGGAGAGGCAGTAAGGGCACAGCAAGGCAGAAACTCCACCAGTCTACAGCAAACATCCATTCTCATGCCACTCTCCACTGCCCCTGGATCACAACTCCCTGGTGCCAGAGGGAAGCTGGTGTCCTGCAGGACACTCACAGAAAGGATGAGGGGGGACCCTGGTGCCAAGGAGATGACCCTCAACAAAGAAAAAACAGTCCTGCCACTGAGGAGCTGCTCCAGAGTCTGCAGGGCCCGGGCAAGAGCTGGGACGTGGCCAGAGCAGAGGGCACAGCACTGGCAGAGCACCGCCCAGTCTGGATGCGTCCAGCACCAGCTCCTCTTTGCTGAGGCCACTCAGCAGAAGGTGCCAGGCAGCAGAAGGTGCCACTCAGCCATCACCCACAGAGGTACCGGTCACCCATGGGGGCAACCATCACCCACGGAGGCAGCTGGCCTGCAGCACCCGCTGGCTCTCAGCACCCTGAGGGTTCCTGGGTGCCCCACCCCGCTCTGTCTGCTGACCAGGGGGTATTTTTCTGATGACCAGTGAGTGGGGGTGCAGGGCAACAGGAGACTTCTCCTTCCATGCTCTCAAATGTTTTTGCAGAGCTCCATCTAGGGGGGATGCTGCTGGACAAGGCTGCAGAAGAAGCCAGGTGCTGGTAAACAAGCAAACGGCTGCCGGCCCGAGGCCTCTTGTCACACACTTACGTGCTAATTAAAAGGGGAGGGAACAGCTCATAAATTTTACAGTTTATTCTACCTTCAGTTCCAGCTGTTTTTAAAAGAGCTGAGGCAGGTAAGTGCATCTGTGCAGAGCACTGGTGCATCACCAACAGAGCCAGAGTGCTTAATTAAATGTTATTGTAGGAATAAACCCAGCCCTCGTCGGAGAGACTGAATATTGCAGCTCCTTTTCCTGAAGACCCCTGCAGTCCGTGGGAGAGCATAAAGAATCCCAGCCACTGCTGCCAGCCCACCAGAGGAGGGCTGGGCAAAGCCCCAGGGCCGTGGCAGGGCACAGAGCTGCCCACGGAGCAGCACTGGCCCCACGGGCACCACGGGCACGCCGCACTGCGGGCTGGCACGGCAGCAGGCAGCTCAAGTCCTGCAGGACACAGCAGTTTGGGAAGGGTTCCTGCTGCTGCCCGTGTGGACAGGTCCCCAGCATGGCACGGGGGCTCCCGGGAGATGGTTTCCAGGCAGGCTTTGAGCAGTTTCCTAGGGGCACGGGGGTGCCAAAGGAAGGGGCACTAGTCCCTCTTCTGCAGACGTGCCAGCCCCAGCTGCTGGGCTGTCTCTGGAGGCTGGTGCCTGTGTGCAGACAAGAGCTGACTGCACGGTGATCAATCTGCTCCCTGCACCCAGCCAGGCTCTCCCAGTGTCTCCCGTGGCCTTTCTGGCACGGCTGGCACTCGAGGCACTGCTCCCCACAGCCCCACGCTGCAGGGGTGCCAGCCCTGGGAGCTGACAGTGAGAGCAGCCCAGGCTGCCAGAAGCAGATTGGGCACCTCCTGGTGCTCCTGCACGCAGAGAAAGATCCCAGTGCCAGAGCTGCAGCAGCTCAGGTAGTGGGGGATCCCCAGGGAGGGGGCACAGATCTGCCCCATCCTCCCTGTGTTTATTTCCAAGGGAAGCACAGTGTCTCATTTTCAGTGTCGGGATGAGACCCACGTTCAACGTCACAACCCCCTGGTACTGCCGTGCCTGCAGTGGGGGCCCTCACTATGCAGACACCACTTCTCCTTTCTCACGGGCCTCTTTCTCATTTCATGCTTCCCCAGTATTGCCAAATTCATCACACGGGCTCCTCCAGAGGAGCAGAGCTCATCTCCTGGGAGAGGGCAGCGTGCCACGCAGCCAGTTCCCTGCTGCTGCAGCCGTGCCCGTGCCCGCACAGCGGCCGATGTGGGGGGGGCCCAGGGCACTGCCAGCCCGGGGGAAGCCACAGCAAGCAGGGGTTAAAGGTGCTGCCCGAGGGGCCTGCCCTCCTCACTTGGACCCCATCGCCTGCCCACCCCGAGCCCTGACACATCTCTGATCTTACCAGTAGCAGCCCTGGGGGCTGGCAGCTGGGTCTGCCCTTTGCTGGCACTGTCAGATCAAATAGCTGCTAATTGACCAGTGTGTCTCCTCTTGCTGAGCTATTAGCAATGGCACCACGGCAGCTTTCTGACATTAATTATCTGTGAGTTAGCAGTATCTGAAGGCATAAATAATCGTTTCCACGATGGCAGGGTGAGCTCAGTGGTTCAGGAGCACTGGGGCAGGAGGACGTGTCCACCGTGCCCTGGCACAGCCCAGTTTGAGCTGTGGGTGCAGTTCCTGCAGCCAGGAAGGTGTTGGGCAGCACACAACAGCCCAGTCTCCCCCAGAAGCACTCAGAGTTTGGTCAGACTGTCACAGATGGGAGCTGCCCTGCTTCTTGGGACACTTTCATCAGTGACAACAGCAGGAGACATCCTCACGTGCTAGACCAGCCGGGCTGTGCCCTGGTTTTGAAGCCTTGTCTCAGGCAAAGCAAACGTGGGATGCAGCAGAGCAGCCTGTGCAAAGCCCACAAGGGAGATTCCTGCAGCACACCATCTACACTGAGAGAACAGGATCAAACACAGCAAACCCCAGCGCACCCTCCCTCTCCTGGCAGCTCTCAGAGGCTCCTATTAACCCAGTCACCCCTGGTTACGGGGGCTGACTGTCCCCACAACAGCCACCTCTGAGATTAGCAGAGCTCAACAGTCAGCAAGTAAAGGAGCAAAGCAAACAGGCTGGAGGCACTCCACAGGCTGAGAGGGCCGGGATGGGTTGAACACACACTTATCTGCATTTCACACATGCATTTGCGTTTAGCAAACACTTGTCTGAAAGGCTCTGAGCCCCTTGTCTCACCGTACTCAGCTCCTGCAGGCATCTGCCAGCCTGGCCCTCTGGCTGCTCAAGGGCTCGGGCTCCTGCACGCATCCCCCAGAGCACAGGCACTCCTGAGGAGGTTTCCTCCTGCCTGGGGATGGGGACGGACGTGGTCCCAGTCAGTGCTCCCCCATACAGAGCCTGTGCTTTGAGGGAGACAGACCAAGCCCTCTGATCTGCAGCAGCACCTTCACACCCCTACATCCAGAGGGGAGAGGGGTGGAGAGCGGGGTGGGCTCGTGGGATGAGGGACAGGGGCTCTCTCTCAGAGCATCGCCCTCAGCCACAAGTCAGATCACCTCCCTCCCTCCAAACGCGACTGATTTGAGACTGTCATCACACTTCTTCTGAATAGCTCGCTTGATACGTAATGCAAAGGTGAGATTAGGTGAGGACAAATTAATTAATTTCATGGGTTAATCAAAAGCTACCCCCACACTGTCTGTCTGCAGTGATCGTTGTGGATGCTGCACAAGAGCCACCCAGAGAAGCGCTCGATGAAGGCTCTGTCTGTCACTCAGAAGCCTGTCTGTGCCAAACCAGCTCAGAACCTGTTGACATTTACACCAACTTTGGCTTTTTTAATGCAGTAAGAGCTGCACGGGACATGCTTATCTACATGGGAAGTGTACCACCTGCCCTGGTGCCACCAGTGTCCCCACTGACCCCGGCATCCCCACCAACACCCCTGCTCAGCCTCATCAGCACGGTGTTGCTGTGCCAGCCCAGCCTGAGCCCGCCAGCGCTGCCAGTGCCCCTCACTTCCCCCGTCTCATGCCAGCTCCCTGTGCCAAGCCACATGGCAGGCATTTGGGAAGTCACACCCAGGAGCAGTGCAGTCTCAAACCCACTCTTCACGCCGCCAGTGCCAAGCCCGTACAGGGAGCGGATCTGGCTGTCACCCAGCCCTGCTCTTCGCCTGCATCTGCTCTGTCCCGGGCTGTCTGGAGACTCCTCAGCCTGCCGAGGACAGACAGGGCTGCCTGCAGCACCCACAGCTTTTCTCCACCCTTCCTGAGAGCGCTGCCACCTTTGGTGTGCCCAGGCTCTGCCACGGTAGCTGCCCCAGCAGCTCTTCCTGGCAGCTTTGCCCAGCAGCCTGTAGCAGGTGACACACAGGCGAGGAACAACAGCCACAGGTCCCCATCACCCTGCCCACAGCTCCACTCCCCATCTGAGAAATCCCTTCCCGACTCCAGAAGAAGCTCCCGGGAAGCCCAGCTGGGCTCTCCAGGGCAGGGTGCAGTGCCACAGGGCACCCAGCCACAGGCAGCAGTGTCTGCAGGAGGCTGATGGAACTTTCTACCCCCACTGTCCTTGGGAGCCGCTGCATCCTGCTGTGACACAGCCGTGTGTCAGAGGTGAGGAAATGGAGTGTGCCCAGTTGGTGTCCCCTGGGGCCAGGCTGATGCCCACCCGCCAGCAGCCAGTGGGAGATCCACAGCACCCACGGGCACTGCACCAGCCGTCCTCCCGGGCAACGGGGTGGGCTCCTCTGCTGGGGGGTGGCAGCTTTGAGGGAACTCAGGCCTTTAGCCAAAGGTAGTGATGGATGTGACCTTCTGGAGTGTAATTCTAGCAGTCTAGCCATTTTTATTCCCTAGTACTTGAAATAATTCAAGAACTAAATGACCCAAGGTCATTAAACTTTGTGAAGGGGTTGCTGCAGGTATTTCCAGACATCTATCAAAAACTAAGTCACCGGGACTGCCTGTGACTAGAGGAGAGCACAGGCTGGCAAACAGCAAATTGTCCAGGTTTATGTCCCTCCAGAATTTTTGCTGAGGTTTCCTAATTTTTCATATCCAATTTGATGACCACATTAATTAAAATTACAGTTGAATAAGAGGTATCTTTATCACCTTATCACCCAATCTGATATGAAGTATGAGTCTAACTGCTGAGGAGTAGCATGAAGATAGCTACCCATATAATGCAGGTTTTTTTAACCAGTTTCTGATTTAAGGCAGGTTACTTTGGGTACTACTGCCGTTGGTATTTCAAACACATGCAAGAAGTTTCTGTGTTTTTGTTTTCTCTGTTGGTAACCACACAGGCTGTGGCTACATAAACAAGGCAGGTCTGGGCTACCTTCATCTCATTTCTGCTGCTGTGTCTATCACAATATTTACTGTAAGGATAAAACCAATAGAAACATGAGATGCTTTTCAGCAAGGGCACCCAAGGAGGGACCGAGTGGCCAGAACCAGCCCAAGGGCAGGCCCACCAACAGCGGGTGCAGGGTCCTGTAGAGCGGGGTCAGCAGGTGCAGAAGGATCAGAAGGTGCAGAGGGGTCAGCAGGGTGCAGAGAGGGGTCAGCAGGGGCAGAAGGATCAGAAGGTGCAGAGGGATCAGCAGGTGCAGAGGGGTCAGCAGGTGCAGAAGGATCAGAAGGTGCAGAGGGATCAGAAGGTGCAGAGGGATCAGCAGGTGCAGAGGGGTCAGCAGGGAGCAGAGTGGGACCCATCCTGCCCCAGGTCAGTCACTGACCACGACTCGGTGACATCCCTGCACGGCAGCCACCCACCGGTGGCAGATGACAGCCAAAGGAGTTGGAAAGCTGTTCAACATCAGCCGGTACTCTGCACATCCCTTGGTCAGCAGCAGTGCGGGGGATGTGATGGATGTGCCCTGGGGAGGGACACGCTGCAGGAACAGAGTCCTCGTGGGGGGTCCCCGTGGGGCTCCCCAGCCCGCGCAGTGCAGGACGAGGCCAGCGTGTGCCACTCAGAGCAGGGACCCCGCACAGAGCCAACAGGCTGCTCATGGCTAAAGGGTGACAACAACTTCTACTGCACAATTCGCCTGGTTTTCCTTTCTTGCTTTGTTTGAGTGGGAGACAAAAACCCATCACGCCGCAGCTAACGTGATCAGGGTGTGCACGGTGAGCAGCCCAGAATGCTGTGAAATCACATAAAAGATTTGATCAGAGTCAATATCAGCTGCTGAGCTGTAATAGCTTTTGTGATTCTCCTAACAGGATTTTAATTCTATGTTTATTATTTGGGGAGCAGCGAAGCTCAGGACACGCCTGCGTGCTGTGTGGCTGCCCTTCCCTCTGCTCTGCGAGGCTGGGCAGCTCACCGCAGACCCAGACGACTCTCAGCAGTTTTAATTTCTGCTCGTGCTCCCCAGGCTTGGCATGAGGGAGTGAACTTAATTAAAATCAATGGAGAAAGGGAATGGGATAAATCACAACACGAACATTCCCGGTGTCTGCAAGTGCAATGTGCTGCCAGAGCTCCAACAGCAGCTCCTTCAGCAGGACCCTCCAGCCCACCAGTGTCCCCCAGCACCAGCAGCCCGTGGGAACACTGCTGCTCCACTGCAGAGCCCCCTCCATCCCTCTTGGCCAGGGTGGGAGGTGGTTGGAAGGCTCTTGCACAGAGTCCTCTGGTGCACTGTGCTGGGCAAACAGTGAGTTCCCTGGGCAGCCCCCTGAGCCAGCACAGCCAGACCACCCTCACCAGCCAGCACTGCCCTAGGCAAAGGGGGTACCACCCCTGCCACCGTGGAGTGGAAGCTCCTTTTGTGCTGGGTTTGGCATGGAGTTGTCTGACTCTTCTCATCAGGACACTTGGTTTGGCATTTGCACTGCCCCAGCAACACTCTGCGTGTCCCTCACCTGCCCGCAGAGCCAGGGCCTCCCTGCTGCAGAGCAAGAGCTGGGGACGAGCCTGGCACACAAGCCTGGCACACAAGTCTGACACACACGTGGCAGGGGCAGGGCTGCTCCCCATGACAATCCTGGCACACATGGGGCAGGGGCAGGGCTGCTCCCCACGACAAGCCTGGCACACATGGGGCAGGGGCAGGGTTGCTCCCCATGATAGTTCAGCTGTGGTGAGACCCAGCACAGCCTAAGAACCAGCACAGGTCAGAACGTGGGAGCCCATGGACAGGAGAGAGGAGCAGCAGGAGAGGGGATGCCAGAGAGAAGCTGCCAGCCCCAGCGCCCTGCTCGCTGCCAAATGGGCTGTTTAAGGGTAATCTCTGATTGCTTTTCCGGAACAAATAACAGCTTTTTAGAGACACCTGCCAGCAGATGTTGATGGACTTTAAAGCTTTTATCACGCCTGTCAGAATTTAATTGCCATTTGCACTATGCTAAGCTCTCCAGCAGGTCACTGCGGTGCCAAGAGTGCCCTGCTCCAGACTCACACAACCAGTGTCTGCAGCACCCTCTGGGGCTGGGGAGCCCCAGGCTGTGCTGGCACTGGGGCTGTGGCAGCCCTGACCGTGCCCAGGGGCAGCCCTGATCCCATGCCCGGGGCAGCAGTGCACAGGAGTTTGATGGAGACACCCAGATGTTCCTCCCCTGGCAGGAGCAGATGTGGCACCACTGCTGTGCAGTCTCATGAGGTGCCACTTTCTCCGAGCCAATCTGGATGGTGCAAGCAGTTTATGGGGCAGCAAAGCGGCCTGTTGGCAACACGAGTCTCCCCAGTGGCTGCAGGGCATGGAGGGCAGAGTGCCCACAGCAGGCAGAGAGCTCCAGCTCAGGAGGCACAGGCAGGCCAGGGCAGCCCGTGCTCCTCACCAGCCTCTGCAGGGTGTCCCCTGTGGCTGCAGCTCAGCAGGGCTGTGTCCTGGCTCCAGCCTTTGCAGGGTGTCCCCCGTGGCTGCAGCTCAGCAGGGCTGCTGGGGGGCTCCCTGCAGCAGCCAGCGGTCCAGCCCCAGCACAGAAACCATTATCCCGTTGTTGAGCAGCACACGCCAGCCCCTTCCAGGTGAATTAATTTCTTAATGACACTGTGAGTGGGGAGGCTGTTAGAGCCCATGCGGGAGTGGTTAATATTAGCACTATTTAACTGCGGAAAGCTTTTCATATCATAAAGCAGCTGATGGCCGAACAATAAAACTCGGGGTGTAATTGGTGGGTAACAGCTCTCCAGGCACTCATAGCTCCTGACGGCTGACGGACCAGGACAGTCGGCGGTGCCACGGCCCCTGCCCTGGCAGTGCCCTGTCCCTGCTGCCGTGGCATCCCCAGGGGGTGCGGGGGGCACAGACCCCTCTGGTCTGCAGTGCGAGCCAGCACTCGGCTGCTCCTCACTGCATTTTCTCCTCCAGTCAATCTTGCACGGATTTATGCCGGAGCAATGGTGTTAAATATCCCCTTGCTGTAATCCAGCATGCAGCAAGAGATACAGATTTAAATATTTAGCAGCACATAACTGGCTAAAAGCCCCGGCAACATTTTGAAAAATCACTTCTTAATAAAACTGGACTGAAATATTCCCCACAGTTAGAATTTATGGCTGGTAATTGGTGTTCCTGTGATAAATAGGAGCGAATATATATTTATGAACAACAAATATTAATGAAGAAATAATACAGGAGGCCAACTTCAGGCTGTGCAGCTTGCTATTACTCTGCAGCATTCCCCGGGGAACGCGGGCGTTCAGCAGCCAGAGGCCAGATCAACGGCGCTGCTGGACTGGGAAACCCAGGACAGCGTGGCCCTGGGGCACAGGGGCTGCTCAGAGCCCCTGCGTGTGGCTGCACGGGCACACGTGCCTCCACTGGGCACTCTGCTCCCTCTCTGCCACCCGACACATCACACTCCGGGTGTCAGCTGCGAACGCTCCAGCGCTGCCCATTCCTATGGTGGGTGAGATGTTAATTTGCATGTCCCCCCATGATTACAGAGCTGGAGGCAAAGCCCCCAGTGGCTGCTCCCCCCCTCTGTGTAGGGCAGGAAGAGATTTATCTGCAGGTGATGATCTCCATCCCTGCTCGCACAGCACAGGTGGCAGCAGCACGTTGATTTCTCTTCATTTTTCACCCAGCGGGAGAGGTTTTTAATGCCTGCTGCACCAGAGCATGGCACTAACACCAGAGCCAGACAGAGGAATCCCAGAGAATACCATCCCCCAGCTGAGGGGTCCTCACCTGAGCAGAGAGGTGATGCACACCTGCCAGAGCCCAGCAGAGAGAACTACCAGGCTCCACAAGGTTGACCTCGGGTACCAGAGCCCTGGGTGAGGCAGGCAGAAAGGGGCACAGTCCCAGGGCACTGGCTCCAGGGAGGAGGGGTTGGAGCAGCCATCACTCCCCTGCCCAGACACCCCCGTGCCCTGTGCCATGGCTGCCCGAGACGTGCTCCGGCAGCACGGAGCAGCCACGCTCTGTGAAAGCCTCGCCAGCCAAAGCAAACGTTCCTAGCATTAAATAAAAGGGACATTTTTATTCTGCAATAGAAGCTCCGTGATCTTGGAACGGAATTTGCATAAACAGACAATTTGGCTATAAACAATTTCAACATTAACTAGTATTTACATATAGAACAACTCACTCAAAATACAATTAAAGGCCTTGATGGATTGGAAAATGTCAAAACATTTAAAAGGCTTCAACACACGTGTTTGATTTACATCTCCTTGGTCAGACATAAACCAAGTTTGTTTACATTTTGCCCGGCAGAGCCCAGAGCACATGGAGATTCTGTCTCCCTGCATCGGCACGTGTGGGGTCGATCCACCCCCGGCACACGGAGTCACCCGTGTTTGCTCCAAGCACAGCTGACACCAGGCAGGGGCTCTGGTCCCTGGCTCACCTCACAGCTGTCTCTGCCCGCTCACTGCCCTTCCAGCAATCTGCAGGGCCCTGTTAGCCATGTTGTCCAGCAAACAGGCTCAGAAGATGTCACCATCCTTCAGAAGGACTGAGCTCTTCCAGCAGCAGGCAAGGTCTGGATCTTACCCCAGGCTGCCTGAGAACAGAGGCATCCCACGTCAGAAGCTGCTCTTGCCTGTTTGGGCCATACCCTGCCTGTCCAGAGAAGGCACTGAAACAAAACCTGAACCTGAACCTGTCCTGACTGCCAGGAGTTAATGACTCCTGGAAATCTCACCAGAGTTTTGGTGTTTTTACCCCTAAGTCCTCTGCCCCCAGTTGCACGCTGAGTTTATCTGATGGCCAGAGGAGTGCTGGAGCTGGAGTTGCTTCCCCTGATCACACCAGCCTAACAAGGCTCACCTACTGTGAGATAATAGGCACGAGCACTTGTCCTGTCTGCCCGTTGCTGAGCGTTTTGAAAGCTGTTTGCAGCTGTTTCTTCTCTGCAAGGTCAGGTTCCTGACGGGCCAGGGGCTGAACAATTCCACACACATCCTAAAAATACCCGGCTTTATTTATAAACTGTTTAAAGGGCAAGCAGGCCACATTTGACTTTTTATTGCCACCTCTCCCCCACCTCTGTGCCTGTTTACCCTCTGCTGTGCAGAGTGCATGGCCACAGAGAACTGCTCAGCCAGGGCAGCCCTGGAGACCCATCAGAGCAAACACCACCCGTGCTGCTCAGCCAGGGCAGCCCTGGAGGCCTGTCAGAGCAAACACCACCCGTGTGTGCTGTGCCCACTGCACCAGCCCTCAGCCCAGCACTCCTGCCCCTCAGGTGGCAGGACAAAGAGCTCGTTTGCCCCACCAGGGTCACTAGTGCTGTGTTAATTGGGCTTGCAAAGGGTTCCCAACCCTCACCAGTCTGCCACTCAAATTCATCAGCTCCTGGCAGGGCCTTCCCTTAAACCCTCAGCCTGAGCCCTCCTTCCTAGGCCATGGTGGAGCCTTTTGTTACAGCTGCTGCTGCTACTGCCCAGCGAGTTGCAGGCTGTAATTTATTACAATGCAGCATATGGATGCTCTCTTTTTCCATTTGTCTGCATTAAATAATTATTTAAGCTATATTAGGTATTTATCAAGTAAACTGTCAGCATCTGAAGTTTCCTTATTGTAGCTGGAGATTTAGAGCAGCAATTTGTATGCATCCTGGCCCTTGCATGGAAAGGGTTTTCTGCAGGCTGAAATTATGATATGAACATGATGTTTTATGAGATATTAGAATTTAACCTCAAAATCCTGGGAGGAGAGAGACAGAAGGTGAGGGGAGGCAGCCTCGACAGACTGCCTGGCACAGCCAGAGGCTCCCAGACAGGATTCTCCTGGAAGCTCAGGGGCAGCAGCTGCTGGTGGGGCAGACAACCCAGTGCAACTGCCACCCCTGGCTTCCACTCCCCAGGCTGCTCTGCTCCTCGGGAGTCATCCCCACACCAGCCCTCCTGTCCTCCATCTCTCCGGGGATCTCCGAGGGCTCCCTCCACAACAGCTCACAGCAGCGAACTTGAAGCCCACTGTGAGCTGACCG